>JARYGA010050152.1:0-22742 GCA_030545235.1 Helianthus tuberosus | reverse complement strand
GTTTTTTATATAGTAAATATAGCAATTTTTATTAAAAAAAATGGTATGCTTTTTAGTAATATTTTAGTTTTCTCATTTAAACTAGTTTTCCAATGATCAATCATGTATGTATGTATATGTATATATATGTGTATATATATATATATAGTCAATTGCCTGGATAGTCCATGTAGTTTGCCATTTTTTCATGTTTAGTCCCCACCTTTTCAAAATAGCATGTTTGTTCCATGCGGTTTGCTCACTTGTTACTCGTATGGTCCCCTAAGTGGATGACAGTTTTTCCTGTTAAATTGGTGTGAAATGACTAAGCTACCCTCGCTATAAAAAATAATAACTTAAAAAACATTAAAACAAATATATTTTATTTTTTAATAACTAAAGTGGACCCACCTTTTTAATTTAAATATAATATATAATTACTTAAACCCCAGCCCACCCCCACCCTGTTTTCTTCTCCGGCCAAGCTCCGAACCTCACTACCATAGCTACAGGCGTTTTTCCGGCTAACATAATTGACCACATATGAGGCGTTTTTCCGGATCAACATCAACATCAACCTACTCCACCCTCCACCATAGCTACAGGCGTCGATTAAAAAGATTTTTGTAAACAAATCAGAGGAATGGATGGATAGTATTGATGACTATGATTCAGAATATCAGCCACGCATTCAATTGGCTCGGGAGCTAGATTGATGGAAGGTTCACAATATCAGCTATCCAAGTCATCGTTTCCGGTGCCGGAGCTAGATTCATGGAAAGTACAGATGAGGTGTTGTGTCGACTGCCGGAGCTTGTTAGTGATGGTGGTCACCGCAAGAGGTGGTCTGACAATCTAGTAGAAAAGGTAGTCTAGTGGATTATTGGTGTTGATGAGGTAGTCTGCTGGTTGCGACGGTGGTGATTGTGTCAGGTATGGTGATTGTTGTTGGACTGTTGGTTATGGATTCAAACGAAGGGAGGGAGAAGGTGGTAACTGGCGACGATTAGGGTGAGATTTGAAGTCTTGAAACAGTTGATGGTTAGGTGATTTTGATGGGCTATGGTGGGAACGGTGGTGTTATGGTGATAATGGCTAAAGAGGGGTAGTGATATATAGTTGCAGACTTGCAGGTGGTGGTTTATTTGGAAGGAAGAAGAAGGGAGGGTGGGGTGGGCCCCACATGAGTTTAATTAAATTTCTTTTTTATTATTTAATTTTATTTTTATTGGTAAGGGTATTTATGTAACTTTACATTCACTTAACTGAATAACTTAATTCTCATCCGATGTAGGGAACATACGAGTAACAAGCGAGCAAACCACAGGGAACAAACATGCTATTTTGAAAAGGTGGGGACTAAACGTGAAAAAACGGCAAACCACAGGGACCATCTGGGCAATTAACTCTCTCTCTCTATATATATATATATAGGGTAAGGTTCATGCGAGAACCACCTTTATTGCGAGAACCAATGTGAACACAACCTAAAATAGCTAAAAAAACCTAACCCCCACCCCCCCCCCCCAAAAAAAAACCTAAACCCCCCCCCTAAAAAAAAACCTACCCCCCCCCCCCCCCCCCCAAACTAAACCCCCCAAAAACCTACCCCCCCCCCCCCCCCAAGCTAATTTTTTTTTTTGTGTTTTTTTAGCTATTTTTAGGCATTTTTTGTTGTGTTCACATTGGTTCTCGCGGTTCTCGTAATTAAGGGTGGTTCCTAACGGATCTTTGTCCTATATATATATCTATATATATAGGATCTTGTACATTAATCTAGAAGTGTATTATAACACAATATATAACACTATATAACACCATATAAACACCATATAACACTATGTAACACCATATAACACCATATAACACTATGTAACACGATATAACACTATATAACAAATATAACACTATCTTTTGTCTGATAGCATGTCTATGATAGATGTATAGTGTTATATTTGTTATATAGTGTTATATAGTGTTACATGGTGTTATACGGTGTTATACGGTGTTATATATAGTGTTATAATACACTTCTCACACTTCTGGATTAATGTAGAGGATCCCTACCTTATATATATATATGGGAAGGTTCATTTGAGAAGAAAATTTTATTAAGAATAAAAAGAACAAAAGTGTACATTGGTAAAACATTAAATAGTTTTTTCTCATCTCATTTATTATTATGTTTGACTAATTAATTAGTCATTAAGACTATCATCCTCCACACTAAAAAAATTTGCCTACACACATCAAAAGTTATCCTACACATTTCGAAATTTATCCTACACATATTGAAATTTATCCTACACAACTCGTAATTTATCCTACACGCCTCGTATTTATCCTACACTATAAATGAATTTTTATTTTTTGAGAAAAAATATATATCTTAAAAATAAGTTACAAATTTAATATAGTTAGTTATTAAAGATAAAACTACCAATTAATGATGTATGTAAGTTTACTAATATACCCTTATAGTTACATTAAGTACAAATATTAAATGAAGTCTAATAAAGCATTTCTATTGGTTCAAATTTCTTCTTTTTTCTTCTTATAAAGAATTTCTTCTCATTTGAACTCTCCACTATATATATATATATAGGGGAATGTTCAATTAAAAACCTCTAATTAAAGTGAAAACTTGAAAACTAACTAAAAAAGCCTAAAACATGCTAATTTTTTTTACAAATTTTCGCTACCTTTTATATATAAAAACAATTTTTTTCAAAAAAAAAAAAAAAATAGTACCGCACATGTACATTATATGTGTACTGCACATGTGCATTATATGCTTAAAGTTATCTTTGAGTTTAGTTTAGCTTAGCTTTTAGAGTTAGGTTTTTTGGAGGTTTAGGATTAGTATTATGTTTTTGGGTGTAGGGGGAGAGGGTTTAGGTTTTTTTTTTTTTTTTTTTTTTTTTTTTTGGGGGGGGGGGGGGGGGGGTAGGTTTTTGGGGGTGGGGGTTTAGGCTTTTGGTGGGAGGGTGAATTTAGGTTTTTGGGAGGGGGTGGGGTTGGGGGTTTAGTTTTTTTTAATATAAAAAGTAGCGAAAATTTATAAAAAAAAATTGTAAAAAAATTGGTATGTTTTTTAGGCTTTTTTAGTTAGTTTTCAAGTCTTTATAATAAAAGGAGTTTTTGCTTGAACCCTCCCATATATATATATATATATATATATATATATATAGGGTTGGGTTCATTTCAGAACTCAAAATAATTGCAGAACTTTCAGAACTCCTAATAAACAATCATTTTTTATATATATATTTTTTGTATTTTTGAAAACTTTAAATTGTTTGGTTGGTGGTTCATTCTCAACCAATTTTTCTTTTAGTTTTTCAGAGACTCCCTGTTTTGTTTGGATTGCATGTGGACAATTCCTGGCAATATGACCAACTGTTTTGCATTGAAAACAGGTTCTTGTCTCCTTATTCTGAGCAACTTCCTTCTTTATCCCCTCTTGCTTCTTAGCAAGGAATTCTTTGTTTGTCTGCTTCTTGAACAATTTCTCTTTTTCTTCTTCAGATGATGTTCCTGAAACAAAAACAGTTTTTGGTTTATAAGTTTTCTCATTTTTATGATTTTTTGGTGGAATAAAGCCTAAACCTTTCTTTTTGAAATAACCGTTATGGTTTGGTTTCTTTTGAAAACTCGAACCAGAACTGTAACCCTTTTTCTTGTTTAACCTTTGTTTAACTCTTGAGGTGTATTGTTTAGGTTTTTCAGTAAGATTTACATCTTTTATTTCAGAAATATTAATTTCTGTTAATTTGAAAACCTTTTTGATCATTTCCGTTTTAACACCTCTTATTGGAAATTGTTCATCAGAATATAATTTGTCAGAGTCATTCAAAGTATATGCCACTTTGAATGTTTCATCATTCAAATTATTTTGCGATAACAAAAAATCTTTATTGTAAACCCGTTTGCCCTTTTTGACTGATGGACTTGACGTGTCGGACTCAGACTTTGACTCTGATTTTGATTCCTCCGTTTCATCTTTATCCAACACTTGATCGACCATTTTTTTAATTATCTCAGACTCATGATCAGTGTCGGATGATGTGAAAGTAACATCAATATTGTCTGGCAAGTTATCTGAAGACTCAGATTCCCATTGTAAGTTGGTTGCCTTTTTGAGTCTTTCTGAATTTGGATTTCGTGGAGAATATCCATTTTCAATCGGGGGTGGACACTTGTTATAGCCAAAACTTTGTTTCTTAACAGAATTCTTCACTTCAGTATCCTCTTTTGTTTCGGAATTCTTCTCTTCAGATTTTTCTTTTTCAAATGCCTTCATCCCTTCAACTGTGGGGTAAATCCTGTCAATCACATAAGAAGAACATGAGTAACTTTTTAACAATTTGTTTACTCTTTCAGTTTCTATTCTCTGAGTTTCCAATTTTTGTTCAAGCTCGGCACACATCCCAATGTAATAATTGACCATGTCCTGCTTGATCATGTATGCTCCATTGAGTGTCTTCATTGCTGTTTCTTGTTCACTACTTGACTCGTTGTATTGATTCATGGCTTTGTTTAAGACATCATACGATTTTTTCAACCTGTTCATGTTGTGAATCAACTCATTGTTTTGCTTTTTCATAGTTTCACAATTCTCAGACACCTTTTCTGCAACAAACTCCTTTTTAATCTCGAAAGCTGGAACTTCTTTAACCTTTATCACTCGGACCTCTTCTTCATCATTCTTACCTTTCCTTCTTTCTGCATCTCTCTCGGTTTGAAATTTTAAAAGCTCTTTCATTCTATCTGCCCAATAATTATCTTCACCATCATCTTGTTTTTCAACTTTCTTCTTTGCCATTCGAGCCCTTTCAGCATCTCTTTCGGCTAGATATTTTAAATGCTCTTTCATGCTATCTGCCCAATATGAATTATCATCATCACTGTCTTTAACGACTTAAGCAACAAAAGCTTTATGTTCTGCAGTTCTGTTAGGATCATAATCATCCCAACTGAAATCTTTTGGAAGCCTTTCATCATCTTGATCTGTCAGACATGCTTTACTCTCAGCTGAAATATATTTGTCCCAACTGAATTCTTTTGACGATCTTCCATCATCTTGATTAACAAGATAAGCTTTCTTTGATTCTTCAATTTCTTTCCAAGCATGAGCAGTCTGTGATTATTGTTGATACGGCTGTTGAGCAACTTGATGATAAATCGCTTTCCGATAATAATCATTGTTGTTGAAAGGATTTTGAGCTCCACTTGCTTCGCGGTTTGTGCACTCTCTCTTGAAATGCCCTTTTTCCCTGCAACGAAAACAAGTAACTTTAGATTTATCAAATCCTAAAGTAGAAACATTTGCATCACGGAAATCATCTCTTCCTGTAATCTGTTTAAACTTCTCAGCTCTTCTCAACACACTAGCCAAACACCACTTAATGTCCATAAGTTCCATCTCTTCAGCATCAATCTGATCGTAATCCTCTTTTGTCAACATTGGATTTCCAATCCTTCCTGCAACTAAACTCCCATAAGACTCTAACACGGTCACCAACAACGACATATGACTTTTGGCTACTTCTTCAGAGTAATTTTGATCATTCTCAAGATTTAGTGCAATATTGCATTGTAGAACTTTGCCACTCTTTGTTGCTGAAAAATTTGGATCGAACGATGGATATGAAGAGAATCCTGTTTTGCTATTTGATCCTTGAGATGAACCTTCAGAGGAACTTTTGGCATTGAAAGCAGTTTCAATCTTCGGTGCAATGTTGGTCTTATCACTAACACCACCTTTGTAATATAGACCAATGTCTTGTTCACCATCATAGTTCTTTATTCTTGATATCTTTCGTTGTTCCATCTCTTGAGCTTCAAGTTGTTCTATAAAATCGCTCAACGTTAGATTATCAAATTCAGGTTTATTTTTCAACATCATAAGATACGTGCCCCAAACATCATGTGGCAACGCATCGGCCAACTTTTCAATCAATTCTTCTTTATCTTTATTGATGTTCAATCTTTGCATATTCTTCACCAAATTATAATATCTTTCTATAATCTGCTTGGTGTTTTCAGTTCTTAATCCACGGAATAAATCAAATTCTTTCTTCAGAAGCGACATTTTGTTCTTGATCATTTCTTTACTTCCAACAAACTTTGATTTTAATTCTTTCCATATCGAATGAGCACTTCCGTTGTGTTGAAGTAAAATCAAGATTTCTTCCTTAATAGCTTGCTGCAAGAGACTAACCATCAACTTTTCATTTTTGTATTTCTTTTTCTCATCAACATCTAGATCTCTAATGTCAACTTTCTGTCCGTTGTCCTTAACTGGTCTAATATATCGAAATTCAGTATAATCCCATGCATCTAGGTAATATGCTTGAACCCAATTTTCAAAACGTTCGGCCCATCCACTATACTCCTCAATACTCATAAGCTTGGGCGGTTTTTGTGTTGTTCCCGTTTCATTTTCTAACATCGTATTCTGAGTAATAGTAATCGGACTAGCAAAGGCATTATAGAACTCGTTCTCCATGATTCGGTTATCAAAAGTTCACAAATTCAGTCTTTCCAACGAAATGACCTCTTCAAGCGGAATGGACTTTTCAAGCGAAATGGACCTTTCAAGCGAAATACACTTTTCAAGCGGAATGAACCTTTTATGCGAAATGGACCTTTCAAACGAAATGGGGACACTTTCACACGAAATGAAGTTTTTCAAGCGAAATGGACCCTTGATGCGAAATGGATGTCTGTTTCGTGCGAAATGGATGCAAGTTCAAACGGAATGGATCTTGGTGCGAAATGGAGGCTATTTCGTGCGAAATGGCTGCAAAGTCAAACAAAATGATATCCAATTCGTACGAAATGGATCTGACGTCACACAATCGGACAGTTTTTGATTATCAAGTTTTTCTTCGAATTAAAGTCTGATTCTTTCAAGGGTTTGTTAAAACACTGTTTCGCACATTATATGTGAAAATCAAGCCATTTTATCCATGAACTTTTGTTTAATTTTAGAAAAGAAGGTGTAGAAATCAGAATTTTCAGCTGAAATGGTAAGAACTCTTCCTCCTGAGCACTGATACCACTTGTAGGATCGTTCGCACGACCAAAACGATTCGTTCAGAAGAGTTCTATCTGATACGAAAGGCGGAAACAGACGTATTGGAGTTATTTCAGCTGAATTACACTTAGAATCACTTTAAACTGTCTCTGTATTGATATCAGATCGTTTTACAATGCTTGAGACACTTCGGCAGAGCTTCGCTACCGGAATCAGAATCCTTACAAATGATTTGAACAAGGCGCTATATATAGGCATTTCCATTCCGCACGAAACGGTTCACACGAAATGGCTTCTCCATTTCGTGCAAAATGGACATATTCCATTTCGTGTGAAATGGTCCATCCTACATGATTTCAACATTTTCTCGTATTACGTGCCCTGATCTAACCAACCTAATACAAGACCCGATACAAGACGAAGTCGACAGACATACGAACCAACATGTAACACTATATAACACTATATAACAATATATAACACTATACATCTATCATAAATATGCTATCAGACAAATATAACTAACACTATATAACACTATATAACTCTAAAATAACACTATATAACACTATACATCCATCATATAACACTATATAACACCAAAAACACTATATACACCATATAACACTATATAAAAAAATATAAACACTTTACAGTTCTGAACGAGATGACACAAATTCGTAGATTAATTTTTAATTCGTATTCCTATAATTAAGGGTGGCGGTTATGGAAGGTTATCAATTAATTAAACCAATAAGAAAATTGCTTGTTTACCCTTTTGAATTAATTTAGATTGAGGACACATGTCATTACCACAATATTTCTCACCCTTCTCACACTTTTAGATTAATGTACAGGATCCTCTACCTATATATATATATATATATATATATATATATATATATATATATATATATGTATATGTATATGTATATAACCAAACACATCTCTCTATACTCTCTCTCTCTATACCCTCTCTTCTCCATCATCAACAACCACCACCACCACCCACTCCAAACGGCCATTGACCACCACCACCACTGCCACCCTACCCTTGCCCTAGCAGCAGCCTCGTCACTCCAAACGACCGCCCCGTTGTTTAGATATGGCCACCTTTACCGCCGCCCCTTGGTTTCTGGCCTTTCAACGCTTTGAAAACGGTGGTGGATTAAGGTGATTCTGGGTAGAAGGGGGTCAGGTGCAGTGGTTTTGGCCGGCTGGAACCCTAGATCTGCTAAGGGTTCATGCCAGATAGCGGCGACAAAGGTCAAGACAGATTTGGTTGTGGATGGTTACGATTTTGTAGGTGGCGGTGGTAGGGTTGAGGGATTGTTGCGGTAAGAAAGGGAGAAAAAGAGTGGTGGTGGTGGCAAGTGGTGATGGTAGGTGTGGTGGTTTTGGCCTGTTGGAACCCTAGATTTGCTTAGGGTTCAAGCTAGATAGCGACGTCTAGGGTCAAGACAGATTTGGTTGTCGGTGGTTACCATTTTTGCAGGTGGCGGTGGTAGGGTTGAGGGTTTGTGACGGTAAGAAAAGGAGAAAGAGAGTGATGGTGATTGCAGGCTAGAATAGGCTGTAGGGGAGAAGGGTGGAGGATGGTGATGGGAGGTGGTGGTCACCGGATGGTGGGGTGGTAGTGGTGTGGGAGTGTTCGGCAGGTGGTGACGGCTAGAGATGGTGGTCATATCTGGTTGAGAGAAGTAGACAGATAGAGTAGGGTTTTATATATTTAACATCATATCAATAAATAAAAGATAAAACAAATTTAAGGAATTAATAGTAAATAATTAAGAACTTATATATAAAGTTACCAAAATATCTCTAGCATTAATTGAATGGTTTAACTATGTTAAGAGTCGGAGAGCTGATCGGAAAAAAAAACATAGTAAACTATTCGAGCAAAATGACACTTTTAGAGCCATTGGGGCAACACCGTTAAAAAGACCAAATCACATGGAGCAAAACGAAAGTTAACTCTATAAAAAAAAAAAAAAAAAAACTAAAAACTGACAAAAAAGCTTCGATGTTCCCAATTTTTTTTTACATTTTTGCATAAGGAAAATGTGTGGTTCAGAATGCTTCTCAAGTTTCTCAATTAGTCTAGTGTTTCTCACACGATCCTAACCTTATATATATATAGTGGGAGGTTCAATGTGGAACATTAAAAAGTGGAAAAGCGGGGAACAATGTATTTAACATATTAAATATATTTTAAAAATTCAATTTAAAATGCTAAAAAAATCAAAAAAATTTTTGGAGCTTTTGTATTTAAAGATAAGTAGAAGCAAGTCCAATAAAAAATAATATTTCTAAACTTTTTTATTGCTTTTTAATATTAAATATTTTTATTAAAAAGGCTTCTATATGTATTTATATGCAAAGGATCGAAAAAAGGTAAGAAAAATGATTTTTTACATGTTCAGTTGAATTTTTAACAAGTTAAATGCATGGTTCCACGCTTCCTCATTTTTTTAGTGTCCCTTGATGAATCCTCCCATATATATAGGGTATGGTTCATTTCAGAACCACTCTTATTGCGAGAACCACGAGAACCAAAGTGAACACAACAAAATAAACCCACCCACCACCACCCAAAACCTAAAGACCCACCCCCACCCCACCCCACCATAACCCAAAAACCTAAACACCCACCCCTCCCCCCACCCCCCGCTAAAAAAAACTATACCTCACCAAAAAACCCAAAAAAAAAAAACCGAACCCCACCCCCTAAAAACCTGAAAAAACCTAACCCCCCTCCCACACACCAAAAACGTAAAAAAACCTAACCCCCTGCCCCCACCCCCCAAAACCCTAAACCCCCCATCTATCCCACCCAAGCTAAATGCTAAAAACTAAACCATAAAGCTAAGCCCCACAACTAAATGCTAAAAAGGAGTTTTTATATTTTTATTAAAAATCGTTAATGTTCGTCACTAAAATAACTGAAAAACAGCACCGATACACATGTGCATATGCATACGCATGCACATGTGCAATGGTACTTTTTGTTCAATTTGTTTTTTTTTTATAAAAAACCCTAAATTTCGTCACTAAAAAAAGAACAGTTGCACATGTGCATCGGTACTGTTGTTCAGTTTTGATTTTTTAGTGACGAAATGTAGTAGTTTTTTTATATAAAAAATATTTTTGTGTGTTTTTAATTATTTTTAGGTATTTTTGTTTGTGTTCACATTGGTTCTCGCGGTTCTCGCAATAAAGGGTGGTTCCTAATGGATCCTTATCCTATGTGTATATAGGGGAAGGTTTAAATGAGAACGCTAAATATTATGAGAACCGTGAGAACAAATAAAAAATCGCGAGAACTTGGTAAAAAACAATTCAAATTCAAAAAAAAAATTCTACACTTATCATTATTATTCGAATACAATGTAAGAAATTTAATTAACACGTTTAAATTTACGTGAATTCGTAAATAAAGAAAATTTACACATGTGTAATTTTGCCATTTACACATGTGTAAATCTGTTATATTTACACATGTGTAAAAAATCTAAAAAAAGTAATTTTGAAAGGAGAAATGAATTATTTGAAGTTGTAAATTATTTTTTTTTGATGTTGTATCTTAATTACAATGATGTTTGTATTAAAAAATTGGTTTTGATTGATTTTTTAAATTCGTTCTCGCGGTTCTCGCAATATTTAGCGTTCTCAAGATAACCCTCCCCTGTATATATATATATATATATACATATATATATATAGGGTCAGGATTTAGAGAAAACGGGGGAAAGTGTGAGAACGGTGAGACCACTTATGGATTGTCAAATCAAAACAATCCATGGACTAGATTGCACGGTGGCGTTTTCGTAAATAACATCAATTTTATTATGTGGGACGCGCTTCATTAAGGGTATAAGGGTCTTTTACCGCTCAAATTCAAAACGCCAACAAATGATAACACGCCATTCAAAAAAATAAAACACCATTAAAAACAAAACACCAAAAATTAGTGATAAAACGCGCTGTATATTACAGGAAGACGAAACAACATAGTAACTGAATTTCAGTTATTAACATTTATTAAAAGAAATTTCCTCCTAAATTACGCGCCAAAAACATCATTATATAAACGACGTAAAATATCGCTTCCATAATCACTTCAATCTATCATTTCTACAAAAACATCTTTAACCAAAAAGCCAATTTAACCAAAACGCAAAAAATGGCAACAATCGTTTGGTGGAGATACACTTTGGAAATGAGGCGATTCGTCCTGCGTTTTAACAACAGAAGGAGGGTGTATGTTAGGACCATCAAGGCAATTTGAAGATGGAAGAAGAGGTACAGAGGGGTAACTTATCTCTTGGCATCGCTCTGGATAACGAATGCCATGAAACACATATGCTTATGAAAGCATTAACAAGGAAATTTGGACTAATCAAAGCAGATGTAAAGCCGGACCCTGTCATGACATCATGGCGTTTTGATGATGAAACAGACATGGTGACCGTTATATACGATAGCGGAGAGCAGGAAGACTACTGGCTTGAAAACATCATGATAAAGCAGGGGCTTGGGTTCATGGAAGAATTGCATAACGCCACTTGTTTGAACACAGAAATGGACTCAAAATTGGCGTTAATGCAAGACATGTTCAAATGGAGACTTCGGAATCTTCAGGAACAAGAAGCCGATGAAGGTGAAGGTGATGACATGGATGAAGATCCAGATGAAGACTCCGAGGAAGAAGATGATGCAAGTGATTGATACTTTTCGTATAAAGTACCTTCTGACGAAGTGTTTTAATTTTTTTTCTTCGGTGTAATCTCCTTTTATAAGATAATTAAATGATATATTTCTCTATTTATTTGCAAAACGCCAAAAAAAAAAAAAAATACAAAAAAAGGTTATTGCTTACAAAACGCTAGAAATAACAAAAAATATTTTTCCTGCTTAATATTTTATTTTCTCCGTTATTGTATTTTCTCATATTGGTCTGCATAACGCCATTTAAAAAAACGCCAAACTTGGAAGATGAGACGTCTATCACCCTAGAAACTGATTAAAACTGATCAAAACAGTAAATACAAACAGTAACTGAAAAGACGGTTACTTTATTACTATAATTTATTATAATAAAAAAATCCCACCTAAACTACGCGTCAAAAAACTCCTATAAGAGAGGGGTCTACACACAATGAATTGATCACACCCAGAAAAACAAACACCATGTTCTCTAGAAACCACTCACTTTAAAACGCCAAATAAAAGTTAGTTAAAATAACCACAGATGGCAAAGCTTTCTGATGTGTGTAAAATGCAATATATAAATTACATCAAAAGAGGCATAAAACTAACCCTTTTTAGTACTAATGTTGGAAAAAGTGTGCTTTTATCTTCCTTTTGTATTTTCAGGACCAAATGAGCTTAAATGAACAAAAAGAACAAATATGCAGCAAAAACTAACATAAATACAAAGAAAAGGAATAAACGTGGTGTAACGCCCCAAAAACCAAATGTTTAATTTACGGATATGTCTTCTTGTTCCAAGGCATGAAGTGGGTTAACCGGTTTTAAATAACCTAGTTAAAGTTTGAGTTAAATTTTAAGGAAAGAAGCTTGTGACAAGTATGGGAAGATGGTAAACTTGAGGGGTCAAACTTGGGCAACTTGAAAGATAAATTTATAAACATAAAATACAAAACACACACATCAGACATATGTGTGTGTATGTGTGCGACGTGATGAACAAAGAAGGAAGAACAAACCCTTAACATCAAAAATCTGCCAAATTGAAAAGGGAATTGAGGGTTAAATGGATGCATGAACTAAGATTTAAGATCACTCAAGTGTTCTTGACACCAAGTAAGTTCAATTTTATGTTTTGGTGTTGTTTGATGAAGTGGGTTATGTGTAATCCGTGAATGTATTATGAAATTGAACATGAATGTTAGTTAATATCAATGTGTGGAAGTTGTAATAGGCTTAATTTTGATTATATTGATGAGTTGGGATAAAACCCACTTAGAAATGGTAAGAAGATGAAGTTTAGTGAAGATTTATGATAAACTATGTAATGTTGATGTTAGAGTAGTGTTATAGAAAGTAGTTAGATGGATAATTTGATATAAAACATATGATGCTTGGTTATGATAATGATTTGTGAAAGATTATGTTAATGCATGGATGAGCTAGGAAGAATGTGCTTTAATTAGTTATACAATATGCACTAAATGGTGTACGCACACCAAGTGTATGATGAAATGTCTAAGTGAAGTTAAGATGTGAGATTGTATGAAATAGCTTGAAATATATGATTGAGATTAAGTAATGATGTAATTAGTAGTATACTAACGTGAAGAAGGTGCTTTAGATGGAACTTATACAAGAATTCGGGTTGAATGTATGTCTTGGTCAAGACTATGCATTAAGGACTTGTACGTTGTGTTTAATATCACTAGGTGATCATGTGGTTGTAAGCATATTTGCATTGTGAGTAAGAAATGTATATAGTATCATTGATATAGCATAAATGATGATACGGATACATGAGGATAAGCCGAAAGTTTGTATGATGAATTGTTGACTTTTGAAGGTCAACTATGCATAAGAAGCATGATTTGGTTTGTTGTCGTAAAGGTAGGATTATAGGAAGTTGTATGGTACATGTTATATTAATATGGGTTATTTGTGATTACATGATGAATTTCATGAGTTTGAAAGGATATGAATTGGATTATATGTGATATGCTTGTTAGTTGTGACTAAAGAAAGTCAAATGTGAAATATGCGATTGATATGATTGTTAACATGTACAATTGTGTATGCTAATGTGAATGTGATTTGGTGACATGAAAGTATAGGAATCATGTCGAGAGGGACTCAAGCATGAAAGGCTAACGGGTCAAGAAGTGGCGAGGAAACGGATATGAACACGGATGCATGAGGTATGTGATTTCCGTAATCACTTCTTAGTTGTTACGTAAAGTTATGTGCTAGTTAATTAAGTATGAGAATTGAGGACAAATAAGGATGGTTCATATGAAACCGATGATTTTTGCTAAGTAGATGTAATGGGTCAAAATGTGGTTTTATTACTATACTAGAAGGGTTGCGTGAGTAATGAATACGGTACTATAACAGGGTATGGGTAGAATGGTACATAAGTACGCTAATCAAGAATCAGAGGCGCGAATTAATAGTATAAATACCCGGTTGTGAGTTATGGTTAATGGACAAACAATTTAACGTTCTGAAATTGTATTAACCAAGTTTGTTTTCGTATAAATGAATGAAATGAATAAGCTTAACGCATACCGGGTATCGGGTGCATAAATCCCAAGTATGAAACCCCGGATAATGTAAAAGTATTATAGTTATAATGATCATGAAGGTTTTGGGCTAAAACAAATGAGTAGTTTAATGAAATCATGAACGGGTCGGATAATTCGTAAATAAATAAATAGCCGAAAGTGCGTAAGTTAAGAATTTCTTTAATCCGGATGTGAGATTTTGGGTCCATAGGGTAGAGGACCAATTTACAAGCATGTAGGAAGAAACGGGAGGTTAAACGGATAAACGGGTTGAAAGTTATGCGAGTTTTAGTGCGTGCGAACGACAAAACAACACAGCAGGAAAAACCCACTTTCTAGAGGCCGTCGCCGACGCCCTCTAGAAAGTCAGTTTTTGGCTGACAGTTATATGGCTGTCTACGGAGGTTTTGGGCTACGGGCAATTGAAAGGGCCGTCGCCGACGCCCCTAGGGCCGTCGCCGACGGCCTCCCCATGTTCAAAAACCTGAAATTTGTTATCTAAGTTGATTTGGGCATAGTAGGCTTCGGTTTGTTATCCGTGGACCACGGCGGGCCTCCCAAACATGATTTTGACCGTCCCTTTGATGTTTATGGGCTATAAATCTAAGTCTAAGTACCATGTAATTAATGTATGGATATATAAGAGGTATGTAAGGTCTTGGACATGTACGTAAGAGTGTATGTACATATGTAGACGTGTATTTAAGTATATATGAAGGTACGTATGAGTGTATGCAAGTAAGTAGAGACGTAGTAATGCATATATGTATGTAGATGTGTATTTATGTATATGTGAAGATACGTATGTGTATATGTACGTATGTAGAGACGTAGTAAGGTATGTACGTATGTAGATGTGTATGTATGCATGTAAGAATGTATGTATGCATGATTTAGATACGTCAAGTAATACGTTATTAATAGTGTGCCTTGAGAATGAAAAGTAATGCAGGTACATTATCGAAGCCTCACCAGGATATGGATACGCAGATGAAATGCTTAAAGTTAGAAAGATGACAAAATGGGAAGTGTACGAGACTGAATCTTGTTTATGTATTGTGTACTAATGTTATGAATGTATGTGGTGAGTGCAGGTTGAACGAATCACGGGCGGTTATCACGAGGAATAGAGATCGAAGACCGAGTCACAGGAGATTGTACGGGAATACTTGAGTATGTACTTTAGTAAATAGGACTTATACTTTATTTTTGTAAAAGATACATATTAAAACGAACATTCAAGTAAGCCAAGACGTTTGTAATGAAAGAAATTTTATGGCACGAATTTCCGCTGCGACTTTTGGTCAAATACGTATTAGGGCCTTACACGTGGCATGCCCTACCCCTTGACAGCATCTTCCCAGGCAAAAACAAGAAATAGAAGGCTGACCACGGCCCCGTGCCCAGCGGACACTGGGGCGTGGTCTGGTGTCTGCAGAAAATGACAAAGTTGTAGAAGCTTCTATTCCCAGCACGGGGGTGTGCCCAGCTCAACACGGGGCGTGGTCAACGCTAAGATTCGCAGAATCTTGCAAATCTTAATAGTACAGATACGCTTCTGCACACGGGGCCGTGCCCAGCGAACACGGGGGCGTGTGGAGCCTAATGCAGGCAGTGTCCGGGCTTCTGTTCAGACTATAAATAGGGGTGCTTGGTTCACTTCAAAGGCATCCCTTGGCAAACCACCTCTCTCCCACTTCACCACCACTACAACACCCACATCCACCACCATCATCCATCATCCACCTTAGAGTGTGTGTAGTAGTCTCGGGATCCAAGATTGATAGTAAGAGTTCTTGTCAATCAAATGCCATGTTTGGCTAAGTCTCTTACATCACTTGGTGAAGACAAGTCTTTAATGTAATACTTTTGATTTTTAATCTTTTCGCCCTTTTTATTTGGTTTTGTTTAATGACTTTAATAACTAGTTTCTTATGTTGAAGGTGAAACTTCTTTATCATATGTCCGTGGTGTCTTGGCATTACTTTACTGTCTATATAAAGTAAAAGATTTTCACCATTCATATCTCTACGGTCTATATAGAGATATGTTGGCTACCTGGTCGGGGGTTAAGGGAATGGTTTAGTAAGGTTCTTGCCTTGTTCAGTGTATAGATCCTGTAAGGACCTGGGTCAAGCTTACTAGGACCTCCTTCAATACCCACTAGTATTGGATGGCGGGGGTGCGAATGGCTTGATCCCCTCATATGTAAACTACTATTAATACATTAACCCAGCTACTTGGGATTGTATCCCTGCTGACTCAAACCCCTTAGCCGAGGGTAACGTCGCCTTCAAAAGAGGGGTCTACCACTTTACGCATTAATAACTTAATTAATTATATTTCAACATTCCAACTCTTTGGGATTGTATCCTTGCTGACTCAAACCACTAGGTTGAGGGTAACGTCATCTTCAAAAGAGGGGCCTACTACTATAACTAAGATAATCTCTTAAAAAGTGCAAAAGTGCGGAAATCATCAAAGGTTACATTAAAGGCGAGTCGGATCCAAGTGATTCAACTTGTCTATCTGTTTTCTTTTTATTTTATTTTTCAGCATTTTTAGTTTTATTTTTCATGTTTAAAACATTTTCTAAAAATTTTGATTTGATTAGACGTTGAGGATAAACCGGTACTAAAAGCTCTTGTGTCCTTGGACGACCTCGGTATCTTACCAACACTATACTACGCTCACGATGGGTGCACTTGCCCATATGTGTGTTTAGTGTTAGTAGAATATCGTGTTTTATAAATTTAAAACTTGACTAATGTGTTAAAAAGGGCTTAAAATATTAATAAAAATATATCATACTCGACACGCATCAAGTTTTTGGCACCGTTGCCGGGGACACAAGGATTTTAAGAAAGTTAGGAATCAACGGCCTAATCGTTTTTCTTATTTTTCTATTGTTTAAGGATTTTTATAGTTCTTTCAGCTTATGCAAATCTCAGCACGGGGCCGTGCCTGGTCGGTGTCGCAACCCTCGATCCCACATCCCCGGGAACGGGCGGCCGCGAGCCAGTTTCGGTGGTATCTCGTATTGTCTAATTTGGCAGCGAAATTTTTCATCAGGACCGTAGTTAGGAAATATTTGATTAGAGTAAAATACTATATTTTCATAGTATTAAACATATGGGATAAAACCCAAGTTTGTATTACACACATTTCCATAGGAATAAATCCTATTTTATTTAAGAAAAACATCTATTTCTTTTTAGGTAACTTTATTGCCACTTTTCCAAGCCTTCAGTGCTGTCCAGCTGGCTTCTATTTGGCTTTCACATTTTGCTACCTGAAACGCGTTTTTAAAAACATTTGTCAGTGGGAAATACTGGTGAGTGAATCCCAGTTTAATCAAGTTTAAATAAAAATCCCATTGTATAGTATTGAGGGCGATCCCGCAATTATATTTGTTTCCAAGACATCACAACTAACATCCATGGTACTGTCGAACCCGACTTATGGAAATGTTACTCCTTGACCAGGTGGTAACAAATTTTGTATACAAAACCCCAACATACTCATGATAATTGTATTCTTACAAATACTCAATCACTGTTTAATATATAATTAATTAAATGAGGTTTTGTAAAAACAGTTAACAAAAAGCGGATCAACTCACATTGCTGTCTTAGATTTTCCGTAAGGGTTTCCAGGTGACAATCTATAATTTACACAAATGCATACGCGTTAGTATAATAACCCATTTTAACATTAGTAATACCCTCCCAGAGACGGCATTCCAACGACTACGTCGGGCAGAACCACGACAGCCGTTACGGAACCCTAGATCAATCGGGCAACGTATCTAATATGTATCCAGGGGTTATAATACTTACAACGGAGCAGAACTTCGCTATTTAGGGGGGTATAATACCCGAGTATTATGCCTAATATTCATATTTTGAGAGAAAGATATCGATTTTGAACGAATTCTAACTGAAACCCGATGGCTTCTTATATAGTTGCTGAATCTGGTCCTCTCGCGGCCCGCGTAACACAAGCACAGGTCCTACGCGGCCCGCGTTGACCTCAGGTCAACGTGTAGCTTGTCCGGGTCACTATCTAGCCTCGTCGAGTGTTGGGCCACGTGGCGGCCAAGGGCCGTGCCACCTTTTAAGTTTACGTGGCCCGCGTAAGGGTTGGGGTGGGTCTTACGCGGCTCGCCTCAACTTAAAATTTCAGTTTTTAATTAATTTTAATACTATTTAATGTATTTGGGGCCCGTTTTCGCATATTGGGTGTATTTTGGGACATTTTGGGATATTTTAAAATATATTAGGGTGTCGGAAAATATGCGAGGGTGTCGGTTTTATTGAGGGTTGTTACATCCTCCCCACCTTGTTTTAGAGCTCGTCCTCGAGATCTACTGGAACAAGTGTGGATATTTCCTTTGCATTTCAGATTCAAGCTCCCATGTGTACTCAGGTCCTCTTTTGGAGTCCCACTTCACTTTGACTAGAACTAATCTCTTGTGCTTGAGATTCTTGACTTTCCTGTCTTCAATCTGTAGAGGCCTTTTTACAAATTTGAGTTGTTCATTTACCTCTATATCCTTAAGAGGTACTACCAGTGATTCATCGGCTAAGCATTTCTTGAGATTAGATACATGAAATACATCATGGATTCCTGCCATTTCCTCTGGCAGTTGTAGCTGATAGGCTACAGGTCCTATTTTTCTAATAATCTCAAAAGGTCCAACATACCTGGGACTTAGCTTCCCTCTTTTGATGAATCTTACTACTCCTTTCCAAGGAGAAACTTTCAAAAATACTTTATCTCCTACTTGAAATTCCAATGGTTTACGTCGGTTATCAGCATAGCTCTTTTGTCGATCACGTGCTGCTTTCAGTCGTTCCTTGACTTGAATGATCTTGTCGGTTGTTTCTTGTACTATCTCAGGTCCAGATAGTTGCTTTTCCTCAATTTCTGCCCAACAGACTGGGGTTCGGCACTTTCGTCCATAAAGCGCTTCGAATGGTGAAGCATTGATACTTGTGTGCTAACTATTATTATAAGAAAATTCTATTAAAGGTAAGTGATCGTCCCAATTACCTCCGAAATCAATTACACAAGCTCTAAGCATGTCTTCCATCGTCTGAATTGTCCTTTCGCTTTGTCCGTCCGTTTGAGGATGTTAAGTTGTGCTCAGATTTAACTTGGTTCCGATTGCTTTTTGGAAACTTGACCAAAAATGAGAGGTAAATCGACTATCCCTATCAGAAACAATTGATAAAGGAATTCCATGTAATGAAACAATTTCATTTACATACAATTTAGCTAGCTGTTCCATACTGAAAGTTTCCTTCATTGGTAGGAAATGAGCTGATTTGGTTAGCCTATCTACAATCACCCAGATTGTATCATAACCTTTCCTTGTTTTGGGTAATTTAATAACAAAATCCATTGTTATTAATTCCCATTTCCACACTGGCATTTCTAGTTGTTGTAATAAAACTGAGGGTTTCTGGTGTTCAGCTTTAACTTGCGAACAGGTTAAACATTTAGAAACATAGGCTGCTATGTCCTTTTTCATTCCTATCCACCAGAAATTTTTCCTTAAATCCTGGTACATTATATCACTTCCTGGATGCATCGTATACTTAGACTTATGGGCTTCTTCTAATATACGATGACGTAGGTTTCCTAATTTAGGTATCCACATTCTCTTTTCATGGAATCTCCAAATTCCATCTGTTCCTTGTTCTAATTCCTTAATCATACCTTTTAGTTTTTCAGCATCAACCTTGATTACTGATTCTTGTGCTTTTCTGATTTGATCATTTAAATCTACTTGTAGATTTAATTTAAGAGAACGTACCCTTTTTGGCTTTTCATGATACTTTCGACTTAAAGCATCTGCCACTACATTTGCCTTTCCTTCATGATACTGGATATCACAATCATAATCACTAAGCATCTCCATCCAGCGTCTTTGTCTCATATTCAATTCCTTCTGCCCGAAAACATACCTTAAACTCTTATGATCAGTGAATATGGTAAACTTACTACCATAGAGATAATGTCTCCAAATCTTAAGGGCAAAAATTATTGCTCCTAACTCTAGATCATGGGTTGAATAATTCTCTTCATGATTCTTAAGTTGTCTAGATGCATATGCTATAACCTTTTGGCGTTGCATCAACACACATCCATAACCTAATTTAGAAGCGTCACAATAGACTACAAAGTCTTCAGTTCCTTCTGGTAACG
Organism: Helianthus tuberosus; assembly: GCA_030545235.1. Taxonomy (NCBI): domain Eukaryota; kingdom Viridiplantae; phylum Streptophyta; class Magnoliopsida; order Asterales; family Asteraceae; genus Helianthus; species Helianthus tuberosus. The sequence continues at coordinate 2,234 of JARYGA010050152.1, read as the reverse complement.
CTAGTATGGGTGTATTAGGGGCTATTTGGTAGCCTCTTAATGACCATTCAGATGCTACCTCTTAATGGTTTAAAACATCTGAATGAATAAGAGGTAACCTCAAGTCTGAATGGTTAAGAGGTAACCTCTGAATGGTAAATCATCACATGTCACATTCTTCTACCTTCTCATTGGTAAAATTCTTAATGATTCCATTAAGAGGTAGCCTCTTAATGACCATTTAGATGCTACCAAACAGCCCCTTAGTTAATCTTTGCTTAAGAATTCTAAAAGCTTCTTCTTGTTTTGGTCCCCATTCAAACTTAATGGATTTACAGGTTAACTTAGTTAAAGGAATGGCTATTCTAGAAAAATCTCGAATAAATCTTCTATAATAACCGGCCAATCCTAAGAAACTTCTAACCTCGGTTGGTGATTCAGGGGTTTTCCATTTGCTAATCGCTTCGATCTTAGTTGGATCCACATGAATTCCTTCAAGATTCACTAAATGTCCAAGAAACTGTACCTGCTCTAACCAAAATTCGCACTTTGAAAATTTAGCATAAAGCTTTTCCTTTCTTAATAGACTTAGAAGTGCGTGCAAATGTTTTGCATGATCTTCTTTACTCTTAGAGTAAATTAGAATATCATCTATAAAAACAATTATGAATTTATCCAAATATGGCTTACATATTTCGTTCATCATGTCCATAAATGCGGCTGGGGAATTGGTTAAACGAAATGGCATGACAGTAAATTCATAATGACCATACCTTGTTCTAAATGCGGTCTTAGGAATGTCCTCTTCCTGTACCTTTAATTGATGATATCCTGACCTTAAATCGATTTTAGAGAAAAATCGAGCTCCTTGCAGTTGGTCAAACAGATCATCGATTCTCGGTAATGGGTACCGATTCTTAATCGTGACTTTATTCAATTCACGGTAGTCAATGCACATACGCATTGATCCGTCTTTCTTCTTAACAAATAATATAGGTGCTCCCCATGGTGATGAGCTTGGCTGTATGAATCCTTTTTCCAGCAGTTCGTCTAATTGTTTCTTCAGTTCCTGCATTTCGGCTGTGCCAAACGGTAAGGGGCTTTGGCAATTGGTGCTGTTCCAGGCAGTAGGTGAATTCTGAATTCCACTTCTCTGTCTGGCGGTAGTCCTGGTAATTCTCCTGGAGAGATATCTGAAAACTGAGACACTGCTGGAATGTCTTTTAGTTCTTTTCCTTTAGTGTTAGTGATTATGGAAATCAATACACTATAGATCCTTTTCTTATATAACTTGCAGTTTTCATCACAGAGATGAATTTCGTGGATCTAGATGGTTTATCTCCTTTAATTGTGATCGTTTTACCTTTTGGTGAATTTACTTGAATTGACTTTTGATCACATACAATACTGGCTTTATTGGCTATTAACCAATCCATTCCTAAAACGACATCAAATCCTGCCAGATTCATGGGATAAAGGTTTGCCATAAACTTTTGATTTACAATTTCTATTCTTGCTCCCTGCAAGATTTCAGAAATCCTAACAGTTTCTCCATTAGCTGTCTCTACTAGACATTCTTGTGGTAGTTTAGTTAATGACTGATTTAGAAGTTTGCAAAACGAAGTATTAATAAAACTTTGATTTGCACCAGAGTCAAATAATACTTTAGCAAAAACATCATTAACTAAAAACGTACCAGGTATCACGTCTGGAATCATCTTGGCTTCATCTGCAGTCAGAACAAATGCCCTGGCATTTTTAGCGTTCTTGTTGTTCGCAGTTGGAGCTAGTTTTGGACAGTTTGGCCTGATATGACCTTTTTCTCCACAGTTGAAGCATAGTCCATTACTGGATTTCTTCGTGCAATAGTCTTCCTTGTGTCCTGGCATCTTGCAGAAATTGCAAAGAGTGGAGCATTTTCCCGAATGCTTTTTCTTGTAGACCTTGCAGAATGGTGCAGAGGTAGAACCCATATTCCTACGATTGTAATTCCCAGAATGGAATTCTTGAGTAAGCCTTTGGGTTAGGTTTCTCCTCTGTTCTTCTTCTCTAGTACGGATTAATTCATCAGCAATGTTGTAGAAGGCGCTAGGCGCTAGTCGGGCGGTGAGGTACCGCCTAGGGATTAATCGGGATTAATCGGAATGGGATTTTTATATGTAATTTTTCAAAATTATATATATATACTCAATAATATAAAAATAATACTTCAAAATTCACATAAATACTTCAAGTTTCAGATAGTATGGTTCGAT
>JARYGA010050151.1:0-23713 GCA_030545235.1 Helianthus tuberosus | reverse complement strand
CTTTGTAACGGTTAATTATGCTCACTAGAATGCACGATATAAATTTCATAAAGTTTCGATATCGTATGAGAAAGTTGTGATCAAATTCGTGTGCGAGGGGTTAAAGCGTAAACATTGAAAGTTAAGACTTTTCGGGTTAACCAGAAGTGTCCAGGGACTTGGCAAATTGGGTATAAGTCCTAAAGCCCTTATAGGTAAATAAGAAGGGGTCAAATTGCAAGAAACAAGTTAGTTGCCCTTTCGAATGCATGAAAGGCCAACATTTTGGTCCCTGATGAATTGTTGCGCACCGCAACAAATAATTGTTACGGTGCGCAAGCTAAGCCCAGCTCCAACAGAATTGCCTGTTTGTTGTTAAACGCGAAATTTGACCTTTTATCCGATTTTCCTCATAACCCTTGGCCCCTAAACAACCCCTAAACATCTAGGGACACTTGTTAAGATGTTGTGGTCACTTGTAGACTTGTGTGTCAAGAATTTGTGGTGATCTAAACACTATATAAGGCCACTAAGTTGCAACACATTCTTCACACTTCACTTGTGCAATTCTGGAGCTTTTGGGAGCTTAAGAGCAGACACAAGATCTTCCTAATCAAGCTTAGGACTTCAGTAAGTTTTCTAATCCTTCCTTAGTTTAAGTTTTAGCTTAGTTTAGCTTAAAAGTCAACCGTCGTAATTAAAGGTTGACTTAGCGATTAATCACTAATGGTCCAGTGATTAGTCGAATCAAAGGTAGTTATAAGTTGGTAATTATGTGGGCTTTAAACCCTTAAAAGGGCATCCACTGATTCCCATCCTAACTAGGTCATTTGTCGAGTCAAAGATGATTAGAAAAAGTCAACAGAAATGTAATCTTTCGTTTAACGCATAATTAACGATGTAAAAGGTGTGTAACCTATTTTATCATTCATATAACTTGATAATAAGCATAAGAACTTGTCTAAGCTTGTTTGATTCGACAACTTTCTGTTTTGAACCGATTCGGAACCGAAAGTCGCAAAGCTTTGACTTCAGTTCTGACCCGTTTTAGTATGATTTGGAAATGCCTTAGAGCTTCCTTAGGACCAGGCTACATGTTAGCATAACCCTCTGTGGTTGGTTCATTGATTGACCCATTCGTTTACGCGTTTCCGTTAATTGCTCATATGTTGACCATTATGCCCTTATTACCTTAAAACGTGATTTATGAAAATGTAAAAGTGTAGAAACCTTAGTTACTGATATATAAACTTGTATGCAAAGTTTGACATCAATTCGAGGTCTAGATTGAGAGTTATGCTCATTAGCGCAAAATAGAAGCTTTATGTTAATTAAACAGCGTAATTAGCGTATAGCATAGTTAAGCCTACTTTTTGATATCAAAATCTTTACCCACTGATGTAATATATTATTTTGGGATTTTTGAATATTTTTAATTAATTTTAGGTTGAGCATAACTTATAGTCGTAGGCTTAATCGGGTAATTGTCGGTTTTGCCCTTACGAGCCATAAAATGAGTTTTACATATCTAAACGACTCCAAACCTTTTGCTACTGATTAGATATGTTAAATAAATTATTTTAGGCCTTCTGGAATAATAAAAAAATATCAGCTTTATGTATATAACCCGGAAACGGCTCCTAATCGCCTTTCTAAGCGTTTTTAACGCATAGTATGCACTAGAACTATTTTAGACATACAAGGGTTGATACCTACTGATATTTTAGGTAAATTATAATGTTTTAACAGTAAGCAAAGGTTGATTAACTCAGACTTCAGTTTTGAGCTTCTCGGCTTATGTGAAATTACCAAAATGCCCCTACGGTGCATAGTTTGGTTATAATTGATAAATTTCACATATATATTTTACCCTACTGTTATAACTTATTAAATTGAGTATTTTTACTGATTACATCAGACCCGTAACTCAGATTAATACTTAAACTCTTTTATAACCTTTTAAATGACCAAACTACCCCTACGGGGCCTAGTTTGTGTTTAAATACATTTCGGGCATAATGAAAGACATCTTACTGATATCACAACATATTTGAGGCATAAATTAACTTAGGAAACATGTATATAGCTCTCATGAATACCCGTCACGCTTATTACGCGTACGGTTCGGTTTATGTAACAAGTTTACATAAATTAGCCGAAACGGGTCAAACCTTATTGGTTTTATCCTAAAATCCAGAATGTGTATGAAATACCCATATAAGACAAGTCTCTGAACATGTCGGGTTTAAATCACATTCTATTCCGGTCTTCGCTTAATCGTGCGTACGAACCGTATCTTCCTGTAAGACTAACCGGTCTAAGCTTAGGCTTAATTAAAGACCCGTTAGCATTCTAATTAATTATTTATACCATCATTCCAGACTAGAGCTTTCCGGTAAATTGTACCTACGCTTACTTAAGTGAATACGGCTGAGTTATAAATTTCTGCTATTTAAGACAGGAGCTAGCTCAGGTAAATACTCTTAACTTATTTTCCCCTATTACGGGCTTGGGATACGGTAATATAAATACCGCATGTTCAGGTATGGGATTCAAAGACCAATGAGTCGGGAAATCTAAATAACCTGTTTTAATTCGTATTGCTTGACTGAAACATTGGGGATTAATGCGACCGTGTCCTGGATATCCTTGACTCATTAAATACAATGGCCACGACCTAAGCACGGGGTGTAGGCATACACCTGACAGATGCCATACATTTATTAACTAATTATACCCAATAAGGGAATAGTTATAACCAATAAGGGATTCCCATTAGGGGAATAGTGGTGTTTCGTTTAATCATGAACCGGCATAGATCCGGGCCCCGTATGTAGAGCAAGTTATGTAAAACTGATAACATGAAATATAGTTTGTCCCAAGTATAAAAGATTAATTTTTCCTTGTGCATTTTAATCGAAGTGTCAAAATATCTTGTGCCTGGTGCATCTAAATCAATTTTCTTAAACTCTTTTCAAATGAGTCGGTTGAGTGTATTTACCAGTGAAAACGGACGTATTTCAAAAGTCTAAGTGACAGGTACAAGTACGTAATAGGCTGGAAGCGGCTCAGGACGTTAATAAGGAATCTTGCAAGTTCTAGGCATCTAAAGTCTGTTGAACAAATGATATGTTTTATGATCCGCCTGTGGATCCTTTACTTTCCGTTGTAATACTGGATATTACTTTATATTCGGAATGTAATAATATTTATCTTTTGCTTCCGCTGTGCAATTATATATTGTGTTGTTTGACTATGATGATATCAACTACGTCACGATACTCCCCACCGGGCCCACCGGTGACACGTGGAAATCCGGGGTGTGACATATAAGGAAATATTGTAATCGTTCTTAATATTGTATATTATAACAAATGCGTCGTTTTAAGCAAAATGAATGAACTCACCAGTATTTCCTGCTGAATAAAACCTTTTTAAACGCGTTTCAGATAATAACAGTAGATTGGAGTAAGAGATGGATACGACACTGAATGGCTTCAAGAAGTGGCTTATTGTAACACCTCGAAAATTCACGTCCTATAATGTGTTGACACGTGTCATATGTTTGAGCGTGTGAAAGAATGTTATAAAAGGACTAAAGTTGACAAACATGGAAAGTATGTGAATATACGAGTTCTGAATGTCAACAGTGAAAAACATACTTCATAATAACCCTACATGATGTTCGTATCATCAAACGAATAAATCATGGATCATACGAAGCAAAAAGTGAGAGATTACAAACTACTGGGGTTAAATGTGTCAACATGTTTAAGTTATACCTCTGAGTGACCTTTTGACAAACCCGAAGCTTTGTAACTGATAATTATGCTCACTAGAATGCGCGATATAAATTTCATAAAGTTTTGATATCGTATGAGAAAGTTATGATCAAATTCGTGTGCGAGGGGTTAAAGCGTTAACGTTGAAAGTTATGACTTTTCGGGTTAACCGGAAGTGTCCAGGGACTTGGCAAAGTGGGTACAAGTCTTAAAGCCCTTGAAGGTAAATACTAAGGGGTCAAATTGCAATATATAAGGTTAGTTGACCTTTCGTGAAGCCAAGGGACAAGTTGCAAAAACAAGAAAATGGAAAAATCTGATTTTAAGGCCCATGCGGGCCGCGTAAAGGCTGGTTAAACTTTACGCGGGCCGCGTTAACCGCCCAGATGCAGAATCATCAGACAACAGCCTGTATACACGAAAACTCGACCCAAAATGGATGTTTCACTTCATGTGCGACCCCTAAGTGCCTCCTAGAACACTAGGGACATGTGTTGATCAGTTGTGGTCACTAGTAGAACCATGTGTCAACAAATTGTGGTGATTAAATCACTATAAAAGGCCCTCATGTGCAACAACTTTGATCACACCTTCATCTGCAATTGTGGAGCATTTCTGGAGCTTAGGAGCAGATCCAAGACATCCCTACTCGTGCATAGGACCCTTGTAAGTACCCTTGACCTTCCTCGATTAAGTTTAGCTTAGTTATTTAGCTAAAAGTCAAACCGTCGTAATTACGGTTTGACTTCGAGATTAATTAATAATGGCTCAGTCAAATCTCGAATCAAAAGTAGTTATAAGTTGGTAATTATGTGGGTAATAAACCCTCAAAAGGGTTCCCCTGATTCCCACTCTAACTAGGTCAAATGTCGGGTCAAACTTGTATTTAAAAAGTCAACAGAATGTGTAAATTACAATTTATGCATAATTAACAATGTAGAACACTTATAACCTGTTTGATCATTGATATAACTTGGTAATGAATGTAAGAACATGTCTAAACATGTTCAACCCGACAATTTCCTGTTTAGACCCGGTTCGGAACCGAAAGTCGCATAGTTTGACTTATACTTTGACTTTCAGTTCTGACCCGTTTTGGTATGATTTAGAAATACCTAAGAGCTTCATTTGGACCAGGTTACATGCTAGTATAACCCTCTGTGATTATACACCTCGGATCATTAGTTATCCAATTAATACGCATGATTCCGTTAATTGCTCATATGTTGACCATTATGCCCTTTTCACCTTAAAAAGTGATTTATGAAAATGTAAAAGTGTAGAAACCTTAAATACTGATATATAAACTTGGATACAAAATTTGACATCAGTTTGAGGTGCAGGTTAAGAGTTATGCTCGTTAGCGTAAAATTAAAGCTTTATGTTAATAAAACGGCGTAGTTAGCGTATAGCCTAGTTAAGCCTATTTTTTGATACCAAACTTATTACCCATTGATGTAATATATTATTTTGGGATTTTTAAAGATTTTTATTAAATTTTAGGCTGAGCATAACTTATAGTCGTAGGCTTAATCCGGTAATTGTCGGTTTTGCCCTTACGGGCTATAAAATGAGTTTTACATATCTAAACGACTCCAAACCTTTTGCTACTGATCACATATGATAAATAAATTATTTTAAGCCTTCTGGAAATATAAAAATATCAGATTTATGTATCAAACCTGGAAATGGCCTCTAATCGCCTTTTTAAGCGTTTTTAACGCATAGTATGTACTAAAACTATTTTAAACATACAAGGGTTGATACCTACTGATATTTGAGGCAAATTATAATATTTTAACAGTAGGCAAAGGTTGTTAAACTCAGACTTCAGTTTTGAACTTTTCGGCTTATGTGAAATTACCAAAATGCCCCTACAGGGCATAGTTTGTGTTTAAATTCGTTTCGGGCATAATAAAAGACATCTTGCTGATGTCACAACATATATGAAGCATATTAACTTAGGAAACCTGTAAATGGCTCTCATTACTACCCGTTACGCTTATTACGCGTTCTGTTCGGTTTATGTAACTAGTTTACATAATTTAGCCGAATTAATCGGTTTTATCTCAAAATCCAGAGTGTGTATGAAATACCCATATTAAGCAAGTCTCCGAACTTGTTGGGTCTAAATCACATTCTATCCGGTCTTCGCTTAATAGTGCGTACGAACCGTATCATTGAAACTAACCGGTCTAAGCTAAGGCTTAATTAAGGACCCGTTAGAAATCTAATAGGTTATTATAAACCTTCGTTCCAGATTAGGAGCCCAGTAAAAGTACTTGCATTTGCTGTATTTGATTGATACTTTGCTCAGGTAAATACTCTTAACTTATTTTCCCTATACGGGCTTGGGGTACGGTACTATAAAAGTACCGCTTGGTCGGGTATGTAGTCATTTAAATAGGATTGTGATTAATGTATTTACATAACCTGCTTTATTCTGTATTATTTGATGTATGGCCCTTGGGGGTTAAATGACCATGTCCCGGATATCATTGGCATCATTTTACGAAATGGCCACGACCTAAGCACGGGGTGTAGGAGTACACCTGACAGATGCATTATGTAAAAACTGGTAATCCACTAAAGGAATCAACCTTGTGGGCATTATACCTGTGGCGTGTTAGTTAACTTAAACCGACTCTTCTAACCGGTGCTAATGGACGACAAATAAGTAAATCTGTATACAAGATTATATACAAATAATTGTCCCAAGTTATAAAGATATATTTTTGCCGAAGTGCATTCAAATCAATTTTCAAACTCTTTTCTAAATGAGTCAGTTGAGTTGTATTTACCAGTGTAAACTGACGTATTTTTCCAAAAAGGCTAAGTGCAGGTGCTAGACGAAATAGGCTGGCCACTCCAGGCATCATTACTCAAGTCTCGCAAGCTCTAGATGTCAAAGTCTGTTGAACAGTTTTCTTTTTATATTGATCTGCCTGTGGATCCTTTACTTTCCGTTGTAATACTTGGATATTACTTTATATTCGGAATGTAATATATTTACCTTTTGCTTCCGCTGTGCATTTATATAATTGTGTTGTTTGACTATTATGTTGCCAACCACGTCACGATACTCCCCACCGGGTCCACCGGTCAAACGTGTGGAAATCGGGGTGTGACAGGTTGGTATCAGAGCCAACACTGAGTGAATTAAACACTAGCCTTTGTGTTTAATCTCAGTTACACAGTTGCACATTCTTGAGTCTAGACAAGAACATAGGACAAATTCCAATTCGTTTCATTGTCTTTTAATTACTTATTTGTTATTTTCTGATTAGCCCTTGCATGGGCAAGTCATTTTCTTAAAGAAGTCCCGTTTAGGGTAAACATATATTTGTTTAAATTTTAAAGGAACGATTATGTTTAAAATATCATTCCTATATTATAAGATCTACCATTATAATAAAATGGCAAAATCTAAAAAGGACAAGACCTAGCTCATGTGTCGTTTTAAGGCAGGGCAAAGACGATAGTTCCACAATTAGATTCAGATCCTTATTAACATTTCAATTTAGAAATTGTTCTGCGTTAATTATTAAAAAGAATCTAAAGAGTAAAACCTAGCCTAAATGTCATTATGGACATGGCCAAGATGGTAAAACTTATTTAAGAGATTCGAATTTTTGTTAAACATATGAAAGCATATAAACATGCTTGACAAAGTGTGATACGATGAAAATCACATAAGTCATTTTTAATTGGGTTATTCTAAATTCCCTTATTTATATAATCATCCCTTATGGATGAAGTGCCCACGGGCTATGATTAACGTCCTCTGAGACTAAAGACAGTGGTAGCTTACAACTCCCTGCCAAGAAAAGGTATTGAACTTTGATTCAAACCTTAATGCCTCGATTCTCCGAAATCATGGCTTATAAATTAAACTTGTCTACGTGACTAGGCCTTTTGTGCTATTATTAACTTATAAGTTAGGATTATGATAAAGATCTTGAACAATTTTTTTTTATATTTAACAAATTAACTAAAATGTGTATTAAAAGCATGGTTAATAAGTCGTTTAAGAACGATAGTACTGTAAGGGCTTCTAAATAAACCTTGCCCTTATTTTCTTTTTGTAGCAACTAAGACTACATGGCTGACTCTGACGAGATAAACAGTCATCCTTTGGAAAACCGTGATGATAATGATAGGATTAATATAACCAAAGGAGAGCTTCGTTCACTGATTGATACAGCTGTATCTAAAGCTATAGAGGAGCAATTCAGGGAGTACAGTGGAACTAATAGTAAAGCCTCATCTGTACCCCATTCTAAATATGTCCCTAAAACTCATTCAGAGCCTCATAACAAGCCGCCCTCTAAGAAAGAGGAGCCAAAGAAGGATGACGATCGTCATTCATCAAATGAACACAGTGTTCCATCCAAGAAGATAGCGTTCGATAATGAACCACGTACCAAGTCTTGTACCTATAAGTACTTTGTTTCCTGTAAACCCCGAGATTTCACTGGGGAGAAAGGAACAGTAGATTGTATGACCTGGTTGGATGAAATGGACACGGTGGTGGACATCAGCGGTTGTGCTGAAAGGGATGTAGTAAAGTACGTATCCCAATCATTCAAAGGAGAGGCACTGGCTTGGTGGAGGTCTCTCATTCAAGCTGCTGGGAAGATCCCGCTTTACAACATGTCATGGGAGCAGTTTGTTACCCTCATTATGGAAAACTGCTGCCCTCAACATGAGGTCGAAAGAATTGAATCTGATTTCTTATCATTGGTGATGACAAACTTAGATTGTCAAGCTTACCTCACCAGTTTCAATACCCTGTCCAGACTTGTTCCTTACCTTGTAACACCAGAGCCCAAGCGAATTGCTCGCTTCATTGGGGGTTTAGCCCCAGAAATTAAAGCCAGTGTAAAGGCTTCAAGACCTGCTACATTTAGGTCAGCAGCTGATCTCTCATTGTCCCTTACTTTAGATGCGGTCAGGTTGAGATCGCTAAAGAAATCTGAAGAAAGTAAGAGGAAGCGTGAGGATGATAACTCACGAGGGTCAGAGAAGAAGCACAAGGGAAACACTGATTCTAAGAAGTATGGGCCTGGAAGGAACAGTCAGCGAACAGAGGAAAAGCCAAAGTGCACGACTTGCCAGAAATGCCACTTTGGAAAGTGCAGACTTGAGTCCAATTCTAATTCAGGAGCACCTGCATGTGGAGTATGCAAGTCTAGAGAGCACAAGTCGATAGAGTACAAGAACATAAAAGATGCCACATGCTACAACTGCAATGAGAAAGGGCATATCAAAACCAACTGCCCTAAGTATGACAAGAAGCCTGAAGAGGTTAAGAAGACAAATGCTAGAGTCTTTCGATTGGATGCCAAGGAAGCGATTCTAGATGACAATGTGATTACAAGTACTTTCCTTGTAAATGATGTCTATGCAAGAGTACTTTTTGATTCAGGCGCTGATAAGTCTTTCGTAGATCATAAATTTTGCAAATTGCTGAATTTACCTGTCAAAACCTTGAGTATAAATTATGAGGTAGAGTTAGCAGATGGCGCCATAGAAACCGTCTCCACTGTGTTAGATGGATGTGTGATATCCATTAAGAACCACACTTTTCCTCAATCTCTACTTCCTTTTAAGTTGGCCGGTTTTGACATAGTTCTGGGTATGGACTGGTCTCATAACCAGGCCCAAATTGTCTGCAACAAGAAACAAGTAGTGATAAAGACTCCGTCTGGTGAATCACTTACCATTTGGGGAGACACCCAGTATGGACTGCCTGAGCAAGTGACTATGCTCAAGGCTTCAAAATGTTTAAAGAAGGGTTGTGTCATCTACATGGCACAAGTGATTATTGATGAGCCCAAACCGAAGATAGAAGACATCCCTGTCATCTCTGAATTCCCAGAAGTTTTTCCGGAAGAACTACCTGGTTTGCCACCAGATAGGCAAGTGGAATTCAGGATTGATATCATCCCCGGAGCAGCACCAGTTGCCAGAGCACCCTATAGGTTGGCTCCAATGGAGATGAAGGAATTAAGGACGCAATTGGATGAATTGCTGGCTAAAGGTTTCATTAAACCTAGTTCGTCTCCTTGGGGAGCACCAGTTATGTTTGTCAAGAAGAAGGATGGATCGATGCGTCTGTGCATCGATTATCGTGAACTTAATAAGGTCACGATCAAGAATAGATACCCATTACCAAGGATCGATGATTTATTCGATCAATTGCAAGGAGCAAGTTATTTCTCGAAGATTGATTTGAGGTCAGGCTACCATCAGCTGAAGGTCAGAGATGAAGACATACACAAAACAGCATTTAGGACTCGTTATGGTCATTATGAGTTCCTAGTGATGCCTTTTGGGCTCACTAATGCACCGGCCGCGTTCATGGATCTCATGAATCGCGTTTGCAAGCCGTACTTGGATAAATTCGTCATCGTTTTCATCGACGACATTCTCATTTATTCTAAGAACCAAGCTGACCACGAAAAACACCTTCTATGTATTCTCAAACTTTTACATCAGGAGAAGCTCTATGCCAAATTCTCTAAGTGTGAATTTTGGCTACGAGAAGTCCAATTTCTTGGACATGTGGTGAGTGAGCGTGGTATCCAAGTGGATCCCGCTAAAGTTGAAGCAGTAATGAACTGGCAAGAGCCAAAGACGCCTACAGAGATTCGTAGCTTCCTGGGATTGGCAGGATATTACAGGCGTTTCATTGAAAAATTTTCAAGGATTGTTGCACCCCTAACTTCCTTGACCAAGAAGAAAGTAAAGTTCGTTTGGGGCCCTAAGCAGCAAGAATCCTTCGATATTCTTAAGCAAAAGCTGAGCAACGCCCCAGTACTGACATTGCCAGATGGAATAGAAGATTTTGTGGTTTACTGCGATGCATCGCACACTGGCATGGGGTGTGTGCTTATGCAGAAAGGCAAGGTTATTGCCTATGCATCACGACAGTTAAAAGTGCATGAAAAGAATTACACCACCCACGACTTGGAGTTGGGTGCCGTTGTATTCGCACTAAAACTGTGGAGGCATTATCTTTATGGAATCAAGTGTGTGATCTATTCTGATCACAAGAGCCTCCAGCATCTGTTTAATCAGAAGGAATTAAACATGAGGCAACGCCGTTGGATGGAAACTTTAAATGATTATGATTGTGAAATAAGATACCATCCCGGTAAGGCGAATGTAGTCGCCGATGCCTTGAGTCGAAAGGAGGGGTGAAACTCATCCGAATCAATGCCAAGCGCATGGAGATAAAGAATAATTTGATTGAAAGGTTGTTAGCTGCACAGAAGGAAGCTGTGTTGGAAGCTAACTATCCTAACGAAAAGCTAGGGGTAACCGAGGAACAGTTAACTCTTAGCAAGGACGGAATCCTAAGATTAAATGGACGATTATGGGTTCCAATTTATGGAGGACTTCGAGATGTCATCCTCCAGGAAGCCCATAGTTCCAAATACTCCGTTCATCCTGGAGCTGATAAAATGTACCAGGATTTAAGGGCAAACTATAGGTGGATAGGCTTGAAAAAGTCTGTAGCTGCCTATGTAGCTAAATGCTTGACATATGCGCAAGTCAAAGCCGAGCATCAAAAGCCGTCGGGCTTGCTACAACAGCCTGAACTTCCTACGTGGAAATGGGAGATGGTGACGATGGATTTCATCACCAAATTGCCAAAGACAAGGAAAGGCAATGATACAATCTGGGTTATAGTTGATAGACTGACTAAGTCAGCACATTTCTTACCCATTAAGGAGACTTATAGCTCCGATATGTTAGCCCAGTTATACGTGGATAAGATTGTAGCTTTACATGGCATACCTGTGTCTATTATCTCTGACAGAGATACTAGATACACGTCTCATTTCTGGAAAAGCTTCCAACAATCTTTGGGCACACGTTTGAATTTTAGTACGGCTTACCATCCTCAGACAGACGGTCAGAGTGAGCGTACTATTCAAACGTTGGAAGACATGCTACGTGCATGTGCGATTGATTTGGGTGGTAGTTGGGATAAGCACCTACCCTTAGTCGAATTCTCCTACAACAATAGCTACCATACCAGCATTAAGGCTGCGCCTTTTGAGGCATTATAAGGTAGAAAGTGTCGATCGCCCATTTGTTGGGCAGAAGTTGGAGATGTCCAATTATCAGGACCAAAGATAGTTTTTGAAACGACGGACAAGGTTGTCCAAATTCGTGACCGTCTCAAAGCTTCCCGTGATAGGCAGAAGAGTTACGCAGATCCAAAGCGTAAAGCTTTTCACTTCGAAGTAGGTGACAAAGTGTTGCTTAAAGTGTCGCCCTGGAAGGGTGTGATGCGATTTGGTAAGAAAGGCAAGCTAAGCCCGAGATACATAGGACCTTTCAAGGTTATCGAACGTGTCGGGTCAGTCACCTATAAGTTAAACTTACCTGAAGAGCTCAGTGGGATTCACAATGTGTTCCACATCTGCAATATGAAGAAGTGCTTCGCTGATGAATCACTGGTTATACCACATACAGATGTGCATATAGATGAGAGCTTAAAATTTGTGGAAAAACCTTTGTCGATTGAGGATCGACAGGTAAAGAAGCTTCGAAGGAAGCATGTACCTATCGTAAAGGTCAAATGGGATGCCCGTAGAGGTCCCGAATTCACGTGGGAGGTTGAATCCACGATGAAAGAAAAATACCCTTATTTATTTCAGTAAATCTCGGGTCGATATTTATTTTAAGGGGGTGAGGATGTAACACCTCGAAAATTCACGTCCTATAATGTGTAGACACGTGTCATATGTTTGAACGTGTGAAAGAATGTTATAAAAGGACTAAAGTTGACAAACATGGAAAGTATGTGAATATACGAGTTCTGAATGTCAACAGTGAATAAACATACTTCATAATAACCCTACATGATGTTCATATCATCAAACGAATAAATCATGGATCATACGAAGCAAAAAGTGAGAGATTACAAACTACAGGGGTTAAATGTGTCAACATGTTTAAGTTATATCTCTGAGTGACCTTTTGACAAACTCGAAGCTTTGTAACTGATAATTATGCTCACTAGAATGCGCGATATAAATTTCATAAAGTTTCGATATCGTATGAGAAAGTTATGATCAAATTCGTGTGCGAGGGGTTAAAGCGTTAACGTTGAAAGTTATGACTTTTCGGGTTAACCGGAAGTGTCCAGTGACTTGGCAAAGTGGGTACAAGTCTTAAAGCCCTTGTAGGTAAATACTAAGGGGTCAAATTGCAATATATAAGCTTAGTTGACCTTTCGTGAAGCCAAGGGACAAGTTGCAAAAACAAGAAAATGGAAAAATCTGATTTTAAGGCCCATGCGGGCCGCGTAAAGGCTGGTTAAACTTTACGCGGGACGCGTTAACTGCCTAGATGCAGAATCATCAGACAGCAGCCTGTATACGTGAAAACTCGACCCAAAACGGATGTTTCACTTCATGTGCGACCCCTAAGTGCCTCCTAGAACACTAGGGACATGTGTTGATTAGTTGTGGTCACTAGTAGAACCATGTGTCAACAAATTGTGGTGATTAAATCACTATAAAAGGCCCTCATGTGCAACAACTTTGATCACACCTTCATCTGCAATTGTGGAGCATTTCTGGAGCTTAGGAGCAGATCCAAGACATCCCTACTCGTGCATAGGACCCTTGTAAGTACCCTTGACCTTCCTCGATTAAGTTTAGCTTAGTTATTTAGCTAAAAGTCAAACCGTCGTAATTACGGTTTGACTTCGAGATTAATTAATAATGGCTCAGTCAAATCTCGAATCAAAAGTAGTTATAAGTTGGTAATTATGTGGGTAATAAACCCTCAAAAGGGTTCCCCCTGATTCCCACTCTAACTAGGTCAAATGTCGGGTCAAACTTGTATTTAAAAAGTCAACAGAATGTGTAAATTACAATTTATGCATAATTAACAATGTAGAACACTTATAACCTGTTTGATCATTGATATAACTTGGTAATGAATGTAAGGACATGTCTAAACATGTTCAACCCGACAATTTCCTGTTTAGACCCGGTTCGGAACCGAAAGTCGCATAGTTTGACTTATACTTTGACTTTCAGTTCTGACCCGTTTTGGTATGATTTAGAAATACCTAAGAGCTTCATTTGGACCAGGTTATATGCTAGTACAACCCTCTGTGATTATACACCTCGGATCATTAGTTATCCAATTAATACGCATGATTCCGTTAATTGCTCATATGTTGACCATTATGCCCTTTTCACCTTAAAAAGTGATTTATGAAAATGTAAAAGTGTAGAAACCTTAAATACTGATATATATAAACTTGGATACAAAATTTGACATCTGTTTGAGGTGTAGGTTAAGAGTTATGCTCGTTAGCGTAAAATTAAAGCTTTATGTTAATAAAACGGCGTAATTAGCGTATAGCCTAGTTAAGCCTACTTTTTGATACCAAACTTATTACCCACTGATGTAATATATTATTTTGGGATTTTTAAAGATTTTTATTAAATTTTAGGCTGAGCATAACTTATAGTCGTAGGCTTAATCCGGTAATTGTCGGTTTTGCCCTTACGGGCTATAAAATGAGTTTTACATATCTAAACGACTCCAAACCTTTTGCTACTGATCACATATGATAAATAAATTATTTTAAGCCTTCTGGAAATATAAAAATATCAGATTTATGTATCAAACCCGGAAATGGCATCTAATCGACTTCAGTTTTGAACTTTTCGGCTTATGTGAAATTACCAAAATGCCCCTACGGGGCATAGTTTGTGTTTAAATTCGTTTCGGGCATAATAAAAGACATCTTGATGATGTCACAACATATATGAAGCATATTAACTTAGGAAACCTGTAAATGGCTCTCATTACTACCCGTTACGCTTATTACGCGTTCTGTTCGGCTTAATTAAGGACCCGTTAGAAATCTAATAGGTTATAATAAACCTTCGTTCCAGATTAGGAGCCCAGTAAAAGTACTTGCATTTGCTGTATTTGATTGATACTTTGCTCAGGTAAATACTCTTAACTTATTTTCCCTATACGGGCTTGGGGTACGGTACTATAAAAGTACCGCTTGGTCGGGTATGTAGTCATTTATATCGGATTGTGATTAATGTATTTACATAACCCGCTTTATTCTGTATTATTTGATGTATGGCCCTTGGGGGTTAAATGACCATGTCCCGGATATCCTTGGCATCATTTTACGAAATGGCCACGACCTAAGCACGGGGTGTAGGCGTACACCTGACAGATGCATTATGTAAAAACTGGTAATCCACTAAAGGAATCAACCTTGTGGGCATTATACCTGTGGCGTGTCAGTTAACTTAAACCGGCTCTTCTAACCGGTGCTAATGGACGACAAATAAGTAAATCTGTATACAAGATTATATACAAATAATTGTCCCAAGTTATAAAGATATATTTTTGCCGAAGTGCATTCAAATCAATTTTCAAACTCTTTTCTAAATGAGTCAGTTGAGTTGTATTTACCAGTGTAAACTGACGTATTTTTCCAAAAAGGCTAAGTGCAGGTGCTAGACGAAATAGGCTGGCCACTCCAGGCATCATTACTCAAGTCTCGCAAGCTCTAGATGTCAAAGTCTGTTGAACAGTTTTCTTTTTATATTGATCCGCCTGTGGATCCTTTACTTTCCGTTGTAATACTTGGATATTACTTTATATTCGGAATGTAATATATTTACCTTTTGCTTCCGCTGTGCATTTATATAATTGTGTTGTTTGACTATTATGTTGCCAACCACGTCACGATACTCCCCACCGGGCCCACCGGTCAAACGTGTGGAAATCGGGGTGTGACACTTATTTTATTAATTAAATCAAATTAAGAAATATTGTTTTATGTAATTGGGTTTATCCCTTATTAAAGCTACCTTTGTAAAACATGGGTTTATCCCATCTATTTAATAAATAAAATCCGGTGTTTTCTAAACTCTGATATTTTTCCTAACTCACGGTCCTGATGAAATTTCCGCTGCAATATTTTTCAAAAATAATCACCGGTACCACTTGGCTGTTCGCGGCTTCCGATTCCGTCCAGGGTGGGTCGGGGGTCGTGACATAAAACGACAAACTAAGTGAACTAGTAAACTTGTAAATCCAAGAGTTACAAATGATTTTTCTAAACAAACCAAGTTCAAGAGTCGATTTTTAAAAGATCATAACTTTTCTTGCACTTACATTATTTTTGAAATAAAGTAAGTGTAGGAAGGCTAGTAAAACAAGAAAATGTGGTAAATAAATATTTTTCTAAAATGAGTTCACAAGTTGTGAACATCTAGAAATCCCGAGAATGAGCTTTTAACAAAAGTAAACACAATTTGGAGGGTAACTAAACCCACTAAACACTTCACCAAGTTACTACGCGTTTTCGTAAGAGATCAAGTTCATGTTATATTGTAAATGAAATAATTTTTGCACTTGGGAAGTGTAGTTTGGTTATTAATTGTTTGAATGAATTTTGAAAAGAAAATGATATGCTTATTAGCATGGACACTTCCATTTACAAAGGAAACTATGGCGAAATTTTCTAAAAATCCCAACACTTAGAAAATATTTTCTAGACAAGCGTTCACTAGTGTATTTTAAACTATGTTTTTCAAACATAAACCTCGCCATAATTTTTGTAACAAAAAATACAAGTATTGGAGGATGATTTTTGTAAATAAAAAGGGGTAAATATATATTTAGAATATATATTTTGTATTAAGACACATGTGTGGATATTTGGTTGATTTGTGGAGTAGTTATATTATTTTAGGGTAAGATAATATATCTTAACAAAAGACCATGCAATTACAACTCCAACATAATAGCAAAAATCACACGGAATAAATATTTAAGTTACACACTTGGTATTGTGGAACCGAACGCGAAAACGTAACTTATGAAATATTCCGGAATATACTTTTGCAAATATATTTTTGGTAAATATTGTTTTGGATACAAGAAGTGAAAATATATTATTTTTGGGAATGATATATATATTTTGGAATACATTATTTTTGACAAATAAGTTATATATATTTTCTAAGTGGGACTTAAAAATATATTATTTCAAATACAAACATACATGTATAAATACCCTCATACATGGGAAAGGAATATGGAGTAAATACTTTAGAAGTATTAATACAAAAATATTGAGTGAACAATTATTCCAACACTACATATAATTTAAGTTGAGATATTAATTATTTTGACAAATAATTATAACTCGGAATAGCATAAGAACGCAACTCAAAACGTTAAACTCTAAGCCAAGGCACGGCCCGTTCGTCTAATAGACGTTAGTACACTGTAGGTAGTCGTGATTAGCTGCGGAGATTTGAGTTGACGGTACAAGACGCAATACGGTGAGTTCATGTCCCCCTTTTCTCTTAACTGTTTTCAGTTTTATACTTCGGGGGTGGAATACATGTTACAATTATTACAGACATTTTTATACATGGTATGGTTAGCTTAAGGAGGGTTTTACTGCGCGATCATGTGAGTGGTGGGCATGACACTTAAGGCCATTAATCATCATTGTAGGACCAAT
Source organism: Helianthus tuberosus (assembly GCA_030545235.1). NCBI lineage: Eukaryota > Viridiplantae > Streptophyta > Magnoliopsida > Asterales > Asteraceae > Helianthus > Helianthus tuberosus. Next base: position 6,406 of record JARYGA010050151.1, on the reverse strand, counting down.
GGACATGAGTGATAGATCTATTTGGGTGTAGCGAGCCCACACCCATGAGGCCGGGGCGGCCCATAGTGGTGACTATGTCTTCATACTAGAGACAAATTTGCTAGGTTTGAGTCTTCCTGCACCATTTTCACACATACCATTGGCTTTGCAACCCATTAGTGATCTATTTTTCCTTACTGCTACATACCAGGGACTTTTATACATACAAGACAGATTTCAAAGGTTTATACTCACAGACATACACATGAACTCGCTCAACTTTTTGTTGATATTTTTAAACTACATGTATTTCAGGGAATTAATCGGATCTGGCAAGTGATGCATGTTAGTCAAGCTGCGTACTAAATAAAGATGTCATCCAGGGTTGTAGGGTTTGGGAGGTGTAACCTCTTCCTGGACGGGTTACATGTCTCTAAAACTCGTTTTATTGAAAGTCTTTTGTTGAGTCTTATGAACTCGTTTTAAACAAGTCATGGTTTGTAACTTATTTTGGGGTTGATGTTTCAAGACTAGTATGTTATGGTATTTTCTAAACTCTTTTAATGGATGAACATCTCGTATTTCTATCATATAGCATTGTTATGATTGTTGCTATAGTATTAAGAAGTCACACCAAATAAACTACGCTTCCGCAAAAGTCAGGGTGTGACAGTTTAACTCGTCCAAATTCGCAAGATAAGAAAAATTCTCGTCGGCCACCAGGAAGAGGCGTCGCCGACGCCCCCTTGCGTCGTCGACGCCACCCAGAACATGCAACTTTCGGCCGACGCTAGTACGCTGTCTACGCGAATTCCATCAACGTTGGGGCGTCAGCGACACGACTTGTAGGGTATCATTTACTGTTTTATTCGTTTCGCGTCCTCGGTTGATCTCGTTCGCTCCCGATGCCCCGTAAAGCTTCTGAAAAGCTCCTTAAACTTCGTTGGACCGGAAAAATATAATTCTAATCAAAGTAGGCCATTTGAAACGAAAAGTTATGTAAAAACATAAACTTAAACACAATAAAACACAGATTTTCAACCACGTATCAGTTTGGGTACATGGTGATTGCAAAAGTGCTCGCGAATCGGGTAAAAGCAGTGATCTTTTCGGCATTGTCACCAGTTTAGTCCGTATTTATTGAAGGTAGATCCATTTTTTACGGTCCCCTTATACTTAGTGAAGTTATATCTTGGTCTAAGACGCATAAACAACAACGGATTCTTGTTTTTAAAGTTGATTTTAGAAAGGCGTATGATTCCGTAAATTGGAATTTTCTCTTGGATGTGCTTAAATGTATGAACTTCCCAAATCTTTGGTGTAACTTGATCAAATCATGCTTCAAGTCGGGGAGATCTTCGGTGCTTGTAAATGGTTCCCCGACTTCGGAATTTCAGCTTTATAGGGGTCTCCGACAAGGCGATCCGCTGTCTCCCTTTCTATTCGTTTTAATGTTGGAAGCTTTGAACAAAATTATGGATAGGGAGATGGAGGCGGACTATTTTGGGGGTGGATTTTCCTAACGGAGGTCCCACTTTAACGCATCTATTTTACGCCGATGATGTGGTATTCATTGGGGCTTGGACGGAAGAAAACATAAGGAATATTAATCGCATTCTTTGGTGATTTTATCTTTGCTCAGGGCTGAAAGTTAACTTCGATAAAAGTTGTCTTTATGGGATCGGGGTGAATGAAGAGGAGGTACACAATATGGCTAATCTCATACATTGCAAAGCGGGTTTGATTTCGTTTACTTTCTTGTGCCTTCCCATAGGAGCTAACATGAAACACATCAAATTTTGGAAGCCCATTATCTATAAATTCAATTCTAAGCTTTTTGAATGGAAAGCGAAAAATTATCTTCGGCGGCTCAGGTTACATTGGCGAAAGCGGTTCTTGGTGCACTCCCTAAGGGTATGTTTGGTATGGGGTAATGGAATGGATGGTGGAATGGAATCGACGAGGTAATGGAATGGATGGGGTAATGGAATTGATCATTACCATTCCATGTCTTGTTTGGTTACCATGTGAGAATGGAATGAATCATTAATTTTTGTTGTTTGGTTGGCAAGAAAAGACGAAGGAATAAAATCGGATGGCGGTGCTCAGTGGTGGGTGATGATGGTGGGTGGTGATAGGTGGTCGTTGTACCGGCAGCGGTGGGTGGCGGCGAGTGGTAATAGCGGCGGAGGTGGGTGACGGTGGAGTTGGGTGGCGGCAGTGACGACGGTGGAGTTGGGTGGCGGCAGTGACGACGGTGGGTGGTAGCGGCAGCGGTGGTGGGGGCGGGTGGCGACGGTGGTGGTTGACGAAGATGACGGAGGTGAGTGGCGGCGGTGATCGGAGGTGGCAATGGTGGGTGGCGGTGGTGGACGTGGGTAGCGGCGGTGATCGGTAGTGACAGCGACGGCGATGGCGGAGGTGGGTGGCGACGGTGGTGGTTGACGAAGATGGCGGAGGTGAGTGGCGGCGGTGATCGGAGGTGGCAATGGTGGGTGGCGGTGGTGGACGTGAGTAGCGGCGGTGATCAGTAGTGGCAGCGACGGCGATGGCGGAGGTGGGTGGCGGCGGTGATCGGAGGTGTTAGTGGTGACAATAGGTGGCGGTGGTGGGGACGGAGGTGGGTGGTGGCAACGGCAGTGGCGGGTGGGGGCGGTGGCGGTAGTGGCGATGGTTGCGGTGGCAGTGGTGGTGTTATCGGTGGGTCGCGGGTGGTGGCGGTCGGAGCTGGTTGGCGGCGATGGGTGGGTGGCGGCGGAGGTGGGTGACAACGGCAGACGACGGTTGTGGACAGCGATGGTGGATGGCGGTGGTGATGGTGATGGTGGGTGGTGGCAACGATGGTGGGTTGTGGTGTATTTAATGAAGGATGAAGTGGGAATGGAATGGAAAAAAAAACAGGGGGTGCGGATGGAATGATTTTGAGGGAATGGAATGCATTTTGGAATGGGCGATTCCATTCCATCGACCAAACACACTTTTTTTCATTCTCTCGTAATGGTCCATTCCATTCCACCTCTCATTCCTCCATACCAAACGCTACCTAACTATTACTTTTCGCTTTTCAAAGCCCCGGTTGGTGTGTTGAAAGCGCTTGAGAAAATTAGGAGGAATTTTGTTTGGGGAAATAATAATGGCAACAAAAAGATAAAATGGATTGTGTGGGACAAGATGTTGGCCCTAGAAGCACGGGGGTTGGGGTATTGGCAACAATCGGAGTCTCAACTTAGCTCTTCTCACAAAATAGTGGCGGAAATTTAAAGCTAGTGAGTCCGGTCTTTGGGTTAAAGTGATTCGCGCTAGTCATGTTACAAAAAACGGGTCTCAATCTTACCCGTTTAATAAGCGTATTGTGGGCATTTGGAAAGACATCGGCGCGGTGGAAAAAGATTTCTTCAAATTCAGTTTACTTTCCCCTAGCAAGAAATTGTTAGGGGTCGTTGGTTCGGGTAAGGAGATTTCCAAAAAAAAAATGAAGAATTAGATTCAAAAAGTCTACCAAACCATTTCCTTTCGATTAAGATGCATAGATGAATATAATAAATCATGGACCCATATGATGAGCCATTTAAATTTGTAGTTGAATATGGTGGTTTCAAAATTAGTACCTCTACTATTAAATTATTTTAAACTAATTGGATTGACTTCTTGACCTAACTGTATAAAAATTTACACCAAACAAGTTAAGGAAAGTGCCGAATACACGCGTACATAAGGATTCCTAACTGTAATATATTATGATTTTAGTATACACGAACCCCCTAAGCAAACGAGGATTCCTAGCAGACAACGCCCCCTTTGAGATGGGGGGTGGGGGGGGGGGGGGGGTTGTGCGGGGGCAACGCCCTTAGACTCCTAGGGGTGACAACCGTTGTCGAAAGTATTTTAATTGAATTGTTTCATTGTAATTTCATTTGACCTTTTATTTTCTGGAAATCGTATTAAAATTCTGGATAATATTTTGGCTCCAAAAAAAAAAAACAATTTTAAATAAAGATAAAAACTGGCGGTTTTACTTGGCCTCCCAATCCTAAGTTCGAAATTCAATCTATTTGGTCAAACACTAGTTCACGAAATTCTCTACAGAATCATACTTTGTTCTTGCATAATTTGTGTGAGTTTTATCCGGTTGAAAAGTTCGAGGAAACCGTCAAAGTGTTTCGATTTGAAAGTGTCCCATAGACTCTCAGATTATCCAAGCATTGGTATATTTCAGATATTTCCCAACATATATCACGACGACTTATTATGTCACATAAACGATGGGAGTTGTAGTGCAAGAATATCATTAATGAGATCACTAGCATCAACATCTTCACAAACCAAATTACGTAAAATACACGATAGTCTTCTTTGCAAAATAGGGTTAGAAATTCTGAAAAGGTCATATTCAGGGGTATGTGGATTGTTCACTATATTCTTCAAAACTTTATTAACAATCGCTCCTGAATGATACTTCTCGATTCTTTACCCCTTTTTCTTGTAAATAAGATTATTGCGTATTTTAGGTATTATGGATCTTGCAGATATTGACGCTAGTGATATCATGAATGATCTTCTCTGATTTTCCTATTCGATATTGTCAAGCCATGCCAATCACCTTTTCTAGTAAATGTAAACTATAAACTGTGTGATTTTAATATGCATATGATATTTTGTAGTGGGTAAAAATTAACAGTCATATTCGATTGATTCTCGTTGTATATATTCTTTACTAGGTTATCACCAGGGAGCTTCCCGGGTTGTACTATTTAAATGACGTAAACCACTAATGTAAAATTTTATTTATCATGTACAATGTGTGAGAAAATAATATATTTATAGATTAAAAAAATACTAACTATTCAAAGTTTAATATTACATTTTATTTAATATTGTTAAGTTACAAAAGAAAATGACATAATTCATAAATCTATGTCAAATCTATACTATATAATAAAAGAAACCAATAAAGGGACACTTGTCATGATTCTGGACCATCTATATAATTTAAATTATTTAATTTAATATATATAATAAAAGAAACCAATAAAGGGACACTTGTCATGATTCTGGACCATCTATATAATTATTATTTAATTTAAATTATTTAATTTAATATGTTTAAAACATTTAAGAAATTACGGATAAAGTTCCATAAAATATATTATTATTTATTTATATTAATTACTAGGTTAGAAATTATATCTTAATTCCTTAATTGTAGATAATTATTATTTAATTTAAATTATTAAGTTTAGAGTAAAACGCACAGATAGTCCCTGTGATTTTGTAAAATAACATCTATAGTTCCCAACTTTTGGAAATTACACCGGAGATCCCTATGGTTTGACAGTTTATTACTCGGATAGTCCCTGGAGTGGATGAGGGTTAGTTTTCTCAGTTAAATGGGTGTGAAATGACCTTAATGCCCTTACTGTATTAAAAATATTAAAATATTAAAAGATAAAGTTAACTCAAGTGGCCCCACCCCACCATCATCCCCACCCTCACCCTCACCACCTGCAACTCCCTCATCGATACACGCCTTCTTCGTGCATTTTACAAAAGTTGGGGATTATAGGTGTTATTTTACAAAATCACAGTGACTATCCGTGCATTTTACTCTTAAATTTAATGTGGTTTGACAGTTTGTTACTCGGATAGCCCCTGGAGTGGATGGGGGTTAGTTTTCTCAGTTAAGTGGGTACATTTTTTTAGAACTAATAATTTAAGACCACTATTATTTAAATAAAACTTGGGTTATTAAATGTATGTTCACATGATTGTTAAAACTCGTGAGAAAGTCGATAATACAGTCTGTCTTCTAATTGATGGTTCAAATGCTTACATATTTATAAACTTGACAAACATCACAAGATTTGATCATACATGACACAAAATTTTGTTTGGATATCAGAAAAGCTTCTTAAGAATATCGTTTTATAATTGTTAAATTTTCGTTATTAACTATTTGATTTTTTATTTACTTAACCTGTGTAATACACGAGGTTATAACCTAGTATATATATATAAAGAAATACATACAAAGGAACTGCAACCGTATCACACACACATATAGGTTATTGACCAATATACAACATGGGTTGAATCACAATTCCAATGTCGATTAAAAAAGCGTTCATATTTTGGTTTAACTTTCAGGCATGGACTTATTATGGAAATCTTAATTGAACATTAAAATGCAATGAAAGCATCATACTATAGATCACAAATAACCGAAAAGATAATTAAACGAAGAAAATACGTTTTTCTGGTTTGAAATATAAATTGAAAACCTATTACTCTAATACTTCTACTTGCTGGAGCTTCGTAACCAATAACCTCGAATTTGGTAGAACCTGTAGACAAAAATTGTTCTAAATAAGATAGGCGTATTATTTATTTATATTCAAGTGTAATAAAAACCTAAATTAAAAATGATATG
>JARYGA010050150.1:0-43769 GCA_030545235.1 Helianthus tuberosus | reverse complement strand
GATACACGAGGTAAAGTGTTCGTGGAGTTGAGGTGCTAGATATGCCAAGGCGACATATGAAGCAGAATTTGGAGGTTGGCTACTACGTATGTTAAGTCAATCATACGAGCAGAATGTTTTTGAAAGAAATGCATGGGGTTTTTTTTTTGGAAATGTGTTTAATGTTTTTAAAACCTTACGTAATACTTTTGAAATCATACGGTAGAGGTATTAGGTAAATATGTTTATAAATTGTTTTAAAATCATGTGAGATGAATTTTGTAATCATGAATAAGGTTTTTGAAAACATGGATAACGCTTTTGAAATCATGCACTTGATATATCAAGTAAATATACTATATTAATAATTGTTTTCAAACTATATGAAATATTTTGAAATCATGAAGGTTGTTTTTGAAAACATGGATAATGCTTTTGAAATCATGCATTTGATATACTAAATAAATATAATGTGTTAAAATTGTCTTCAAATTATATGAAATATTTTGAAATCATGAAGGTTGTTTTTGAGAAACATATACTATGTATGTTGTTATGGAAACTAGAATGAAATGATATGGGTACGAGATTGAAAAATACCCTTAGTTATTTAACCAAAGATTTAAAGTGACATTTTGAATAATCGTTTAAAAATTGTCACTTATATTCTGTACTTTGTTTCTTAGAATGAAACGAGTACTTAGAATTTTTCGAGGAAATCATGAGCGATCACATGAATGGGAGAACTACAAGAGCAGTTTGTTTTGTAAAGAACATAGTCCTTTGATGTAGGCATCGTAGGGGTATGCCATACACACATGTAACTACACTTGTACATCAGAATTGCGAACACCGATTTATTTATAAACTAAACACATTGTTTCAGAGTTCAAGAAAAACAAAAGAAGCAAAAGCATAAGATTTAAACTAATCCAAAGCAGCAGTGTCTTCTAATCAGCCAATATGCTCATCCGTGGGTCAGATTTGCATTGACAATCTTTGGTCATTTAATCCTGAAATAACCCGTCTAGCCATAGTTGTAGCAAATACCAGGTGGGAAAAGAGCTTGAGCAGGGTTGACTTGGGGTTGGTTTGGACCACCTTGGCTTGGGTTGAATCGACAAGCATTTTCCAGATGACCGATTCGCCCACATGATGCACACAGATGACACTGTAGGTAAGCTAGGTGAGGTGCATTACATTTGTTGCATATCGGCGCAGTACCGGCATAAGGTTTCATTGCAGGAGGTTGAGCAGCAGCAGGATTTGCAACAGCTTTGTTTTGGATAGCAAAGCGGCATATGTTAACCAAATGTCCCCATCGTCCACAGTGGGTACATTTGAAACAAGGTATGTGATTCGGATGATGACGGTTGCATTGATTGCACCATGGAGCAGTTCCCTTGTACAGCTTCTTGGCTGGTGGTGTTGCCACTTGGCTAGGTCTCGCTTGATTTGGAGCATTCGCTGGAAGATTCTTTAAAGCTTTACGTTTTCTTGACCTTCGTGAAGGCTTGGCTTTTGTTTCCTTTGGTGTTTCTTGATCGGCTTCACCTTGGAGATGAGACATGGCGATAGCCAATTCAGCAGTCTTCAAGATTACTACGCCTATTCGTTGGGAAATTATGGTAGCCTGCTCGTACATTTGAGTGTCGCTGCGATGATGAGACATCCTAAAGGAAATGGAAGACATAGGAGGAAACAAGTGAAATGTTATCGGATAAACAAAACAGAATGACAATGCATAAAAATTGTGATCATTTATTTGTTAACTAAGGCAAACAAATGAGACGGTGACTAATCAAAGTAAGCGGGTCATATTAATGTATCGCGAAGACATGCTTTAGCCTATAAGTGGACACTCACCCCAAGAGTTCCTAGGTAAGAGTGACTGGTCCGATTATGTGGATTTGTACGAACACTCTAGCCTTAGACAGAAAACTTGGGATACAGGCATCCACTCTTCCAGATTGCACATGTTCACATTATAAGACCCAAACTTTGACTAGATTTTGAAAATTCGGAAGGTATTAATCCAAAAGCGAATCATCCGAAAGGGTGGGTGATTATTTTCAAAATCGTTTTGGAAAATTTGAAGGTTCAAAACCTTAAAATAAATCATCCTAGAACAGATGATTGGTTTTCAAAGCGGATTTAAAATCTGTGTTCTTGTTGTGGTTGTCACCTAAGGATAAGAGACGGTATTGTTTTAAGATCTAAACACAAGGATCTTGTGTTAGGGTCCTAGGAAGGTTATAGACTCGGTCAAAGCATTACTAATAACCTAATTCCCTATAACCATGAGCTCTGATACCAACTCTTCTGTCACACCCCGACCGCGTAAAACAACAAAACGCTGCGGAATCGTCGGGGAGTGTCGTAACAGAATTATTGTTTCACAACACATGGTAATTGAAATTTTGTTTTATTAAATTTCAAGAGGTTACAATGTCTTTAAAAACAAAGAAACATAACATATTTAACTAGTCTTGCATCTTTTATTGTCACTAAGGCCCTCGTCCAATCCTATGTTTGCATCATAATCATCTAACAACAGCACCTGAAACACATGTGAAAATAGGTACGTCATCATAAAAATGCCTGTGAGATACATAGGTTTTATTGATTTAGGATTCATGACTTGTAAGTTTAAAGAATATGTTTAACAAAAATAGTCACGAACCTTATAAAATTGTTTTCGTTTAGAAATCATACGAAATTCGACAAGAAATCAGATGATATAAAAGAATAATGCATAGATAAGTAAATAACCAAGTAAAAATGAATTTGTACAAAATATGCTGTTTGTAAAACAATGTTTTTTTTTTGTAAAAATATGTTATTTGTGTAAAATGTAATATGTCTAAACTGAAATGGTTTAAATAACGCTACGATATGTAATATCATAAAGGCACTTATATATAGGAAGTACCAGCGGCGTATCCACCATGCTTTTATCATATTACACACGCCTCGTTATTTAAATCACTTACCCAAACAAACCACCAAAATGTCTTGTTTAAACAAATGTCAAAATGTTTATGTGTAAACAATGTTTATTGTCAAATGTAAATCATGTTTATGTATTATCAAATGTCATGTATGGTAAAATAAACAAAAGTATCTATTCTAACCATATGTAAAATGTACAAAACAATGTATTTGAATAAAACGTAGATTAAATCAAAAGTTATGTTTTGTAAAATAAATGCATGCTTTACTGATACAAACATCTATGCGGTAATGTTAAACGCCTACATTCAAGCCTTGCGACTGAGGAGACAAACCTTTAAACAAATTAAAGGTTTATCAAACTTATGAATATCGAATTCGGTCATTCCTACCATCCAAACAAACCTAGGATTTCAGGAATGGGGGTTGTCAATTCCTATGGTACCACTACCTACTAACGAACGGCATGATCGGTGTTAGTGAATGTATTTATGGCCCTTTAAACAAGTCGGTCGATCGGATGACTGATCGTGCGGATGATAATCCGTTCGGATAGTCATCCGGTCGGACAGTGGTCCGGTCGGACGGCGACTTAGCGATGAGGTTACTCACTGAAGGCAAGTTCCCAACAGAAGTGTCATTCGATCGGATGGCAATCCGATCGGATGGCAACCTTGTTATTGAACATGTTGAAAATTGTTTAAGTCTTTAAAGTCTTAGTATCTCATGATCCAAAGAGTAATCCAGTCAGATGGTTGTCCGATCGGATTACATTTCGTTCAATACTCAAACTCTAAATAAGGTTGTTTAAAAGGTGGGACCCAAGTGTGATCCGTTCGGATGACCTATCCGATCGGACAGCAATCCGTTCCGATTGTTCCGTTCGTCCTACACTTGATCGTTTTGATGGTTTGTCGTTATGTCGAGACACTTTGACGACGCGTTAGCCAACAGAACCCCTAGTTCGACCCAGATGACCAACCTGGCCAGGAATCACCCTAGTCCGGCCGGTCACCGGCTCGAGGCGTTGGTCTTGGCTAACCCGAAATCTGTAGTCTCATGAGTAGAATCCAGATCTGAGCCAGTACAACACTAAGAGTGAATAGGAGACTAGATCAGAACCCGATTCTACCGGTTTTGAGTGTAAAAGAGTTGAAAGAAAGTTAAAACCATCTTTCAATCCTTTTTCACCATTCTTGCGTCGAGATCTTTACGAGATCTCTGTATGTTTGCGTGGAAATCTGTTAGATCTCGGTTGTTCTTGGTGGATTGAAGTCAAAATATGAAGTTCTTGAAGAACACATGATGACGTCATCCTAGAACACCCGAAATCTAGTGGTTTCATGGTTAAAAGTTAAGATTTAAAAGATAGAAAGGTGTAGGAGTGTGTGTAGATCAAGAAAGTACAAGATTTAGGGCGAGATCTTACCTGGATTGACAGAAATCGAAGAAAAGGTGAGGAGCACGAATGGTTCGGACAGAGGGTTTCCAGAAATGGAAAGAATGACATTGACATGGGTATTTATAGGATTCCAAAAGAGGAAAGGGTTATCCGATCGGATGACACACTGCTCGGATGGCTTATCTGGTCGGATGACACCCTGGTCGGATGACTCCTGACCTGAGGCACAGTGGCTATCCGGTCGGATGGCTATCCAGCCGGATGGTTTTGGTTTGTTTGTTTGACACGACGGTTTTGGTGTTTCGATTTCGATTGCGAGCGGCTCGTCACGATAGGGTTTCCTAGTCAAATTACTTTCAGTCCCAACTACTAATTATCATAGTTCGATTTCGATTCGGATTCGGGTTCAATTACGTTTCGAGTTTCGATTAAGTTCGATTGATTTCCACAACACACACACACACACACACACACATATATATATATATAACACGCACAAGTAACACATAAGGCGCACACACACGTATAATAACCAAAGTAAATCGAGTTAAGATTCGTATCACGATTCGATGTCGAGTAGCATAGCTTGATTATTGATTAGTTAACTTTATCGCATTGTTACTTCCTATAATTCACAGTCGTAAGTCGATTAGATAGCGATTAACACACATCGATTTTTGAAATTAACAACACTTACTCCACATAATACAATTAAAATAAGGAAATTACTATAAGTCAAATTCGTACAATCAGTCGTTGACTTTGACCTTGACTTTGACTTTCGAAAACACGGGGTGTTACCGCCTCCCCTTGTTTAGGGAATTTCGTCCCGAAATTAAGCTGAAAGCTGTACAACGCCGTGAATCACGTTTGAGAACTTTTGGTTCGAACCGGTTTTGACTCCGAAACGATTGCGAACCGAACGTGTGACGTGCGGAATCCGTACACGAACGTGACCAAACACATGAGAACGTAATATAATCGATGATTCTATATGAAATCGTACAAAGCACTAGAATCACGATGTCACTTTCTCTCTCTAGACTTTTTCTTTAAACAATTGCAGGTACTTCGCCTTCATGTCGCTTTCGAGTTCCCAAGTGAACTCTGCGCCTCGTTTGCCTTCCCATCGGACTTTCACAACAGGAATGCGAGAGCGTCTGAGTTGCTTGGTTTGGCGATCCATGATTTTGACAGGCTTCTCCACGAAGTGTAATGTTTCGTTCACTTGCAGGTCATCGAGAGAGACATGTAAGTCGTGGTCGGCTAGGCACTTTCGGAGGTTTGACACGTGGAAAGTCGGGTGGACATTACTAAGTTCCTCCGGTAGTTCGAGTCTGTAGGCTACTTTTCCGATCCTTTCCAGAATCTTAAAAGGTTCAACATATCGAGGCGCGAGTTCTCCCTTTTTGCCGAATCGGACTACACCCTTCCAAGGTGATACCTTTAGGAGTACGTAGTCACCAACTTCAAATTCACGGGGTTTGCGCTTTTTATCGGCGTAACTTTTCTGTCGATCCCGAGCTTTCACCAGGTTGACCCAGATTTGGAAAATTTTGTCTGTCGTTTCTTGTAATAGCTCAGGACCGGTTAATTGCGAATGACCGATCTCGTGCGACACAATAGGCGATCGACATCATCTTCCGTATAATGCCTCGAATGGTTCCATTTGGATGCTAGCATGATAGCTGTTGTTATACGAGAATTCGACTAATGGCAGGTATTTATCCCAATTGCCACCGAAGTCTAAGACACACGAACGGAGCATGTCTTCAAGAGTACGAATCATTCTTTCAGTCTGACTGTCGGTTTGAGGGTGGAATGCGGTACTTAGATTAAGCGATGTACCGAGTGCCGTTTGAACCGTTTCCCATAATCGCGAGGTAAACCGAGCATCACGATCAGAGATGATGTCACGAGGCGTCCCATGATTACAAATGATCTCGTCGGTGTATATTCGAGCTAATCGTTCTACCTTGTAGTCTTCTCGTATCGGCAGAAAGTGAGCTGATTTAGTCAAACGGTCACAAACAACCCAGATGCTGTCGTGACCTGATGACGTGTGCGGAAGCTTCGTTACGAAATCCATAGCTATACTTTCCCACTTACACATAGGAATTGGTGGTTGTTCGAGTAAGCCAGAGGGTCTTTGATGTTCAGCCTTGACTCTTGCGCAAGTTAGGCATTTTCCAACGTAGAGGGCAATATCCCTTTTCATGCCCGGCCACCAGTACTTATAACGAAGATCCTGGTACATTTTGTCGGCACCGGGATGGATAGAATAATGGGATTTGTGGGCTTCGTCCATCAGAATCTGCCGCAAATCGGTCCGCTTAGGGATCCAGATTTGGTCCAGAAAATGGAATATTCCATTGGACTTGCTCACAAGCTGGGCTCCATCGTGATAGATTCGTTCTCTCTTCAGCGTGCGTTCGTTAAAACACGCATGCTGAGCTTCACGAATAAGGGTTTCGAGATCGTGTTGGGCTTGAACATTACGAGTGCTAAGCAGATAACTCCGTCTGCTGAGCGCGTCGGCAACAACATTCGCTTTGCCTGGGTGATAACGGATCTCACAGTCGTAATCGTTGAGAAGCTCTACCCATCGGCGTTGACGCATATTAAGTTCCTTCTGATTAAAGATGTGTTGTAGGCTCCTATGATCTGTGAAGATCGTACACTTTGTACCATACAGGTAGTGTCGCCAAATCTTTAATGCAAAAACAACCGCGCCTAGCTCGAGATCATGGGTTGTATAGTTCTTCTCGTGGATTTTGAGCTGACGAGACGAGACGCGTAGGCTATAACCTTGTTCCGTTGCATGAGGACACAATCGAGGCCAAGGTTGGAAGCATCACAGTAGACAATGAAATCATCGTTTCCGTCGGGCAACGTGAGAACAGGAGCATTGCAAAGCTTGTGCTTGAGGGTTTGAAAGGCAGTCTCTTGTTTGGTTCCCCAGACAAAAGGCTGATATTTATGCGTAAGAGAGGTAAGCGGCACAACGATCTTTGAGAATCCCTCGATAAATCGTCGATAATAGCCCACTAGTCCGAGAAAAGAACGGACTTCAGACGGGTTCTTAGGCGTAACCCAGCTCTTGACAGCTTCAATCTTCGCAGGATCGACGTGAATGCCTTGACTATTAACAATGTGACCCAGAAACTGAACTTCCTCCAACCAGAATTCGCACTTGGAGAACTTGGCATAGAGTTGGTTCCCCTGGAGTAACTCGAGAACCAAACATAGATGTTGCGCTTGTTTGGCTTTCGATTTGGAATAGATCAAGACATCATCGATGAATACGATGACGAAATGGTCGAGATATGGTTTACACACGCGATTCATCAGATCCATGAAAACCGCTGGTGCGTTGGTTAAGCCAAAAGGCATGACAACGAATTCGTAGTGACCGTATCGGGTGTGAAACGCGGTTTTGGGTATATCCTCCTCTTGTATGCGTAACTGGTGGTAGCCTGAACGTAGATCGATCTTTGAGAAGCACGTAGCGCCTTGTAGCTAATCAAACAAGTCGTCGATGCGAGGTAGGGGATAGCGGTTCTTGATAGTTAACTTATTCAATTCCCAATAGTCGATGCACATCCGGAACGACCCATCCTTCTTTTTGACAAAAAGGACTGGCGCGCCCCATGGAGAGGTGCTCGGGTGAATGAAGCCTTTCTCAAGTAATTCTTGGAGTTGGTTTGAAAGTTCACGCATTTCGGATGGTGCGAGTCGATAAGGGCTTTGGCGACAGGATTTGCTCCAGGAATGAGGTCGATACAAAAGTCGATATCACGACTAGGTGGCAAGCCTGGAAGATCATCAGGAAACACGTGAGGAAATTCACGAACCACAGGAACGTCTTTCACTTCCTTCTTCTCTTTATTTTCCTTCTCCGCTACTACAATGTTTGCCAAGAAAGCTTTGTATTCCTTGCGGAGATACTTGCTAGCTTGGACACACGACATGAGCTTGAGCCCTTTCGAGGCAGTTTCACCGTATACACACAATACATCACCATTCGCGAGCGAGAATCGAATCATCTTATCATAACACACAACTTCAGCATGGTTTTCGCATAGAAAGCCCATGCCTACTATGACGTCGAAACTTCCGAGTTGCATCGGAATGAGGTCGATTGGGAAGATGTGATTGTTGAGCTCAAGAGTACAATCAAGGATAACGGAATTGGCGGCGACAGTTCTTCCAGTGGCGACTTCAACGTCGAATGTCGAGGAGAGTTTGGAGCGTTTACGACTAAGGAGCTTCTCGAATTCGAATGACACAAAGCAATTATCGGCTCCAGTATCAAACAAACATGATGCATAAATACCATTCACAAGGAACATACCATTAACCACGTTTTTGTCGGATTGGGCTTGACGCACGTTGATGTTGAAAGTTCTGGCGCGTGCGGCCTGTTGTTGCTGTTGCTGCTGTTGTTGCTGGTGTTGCTGCTGAGGCTGTTGCTGCTGGGGCTCTTGTTTCACAACCCTGTTTGGGCACATGTTGGCGAAATGGTTAGGATTGCCACATGCGAAGCAGGCTCTGGCTTTGACCGCGGGTGCCGGAGGAGTTTGTTGACCCTGTGGGGCGGTGAGTAGAGCTTGATGAGTAGGAGCTTGTCGAATACGGCAGTTGGCAGTAAAGTGGCCGGATACATTGCAATGAGCACAAAAACATCAAGCAATGGCAGTCGTGTGATAGTAGGTACAAGTAGGGCAGAACGAATGTGGCCCAGTGTATGCACGCTTAGCAAGAGGTGCATTGGCCACAGTCGCTGCCACTTGGCGCTGTTGAGCTGGTACGGATTGAACTGGTGCAGCAGTGATCGCACAGTTCTTGTTGCTGGAGCTGTTCTTTCTCTTGTTCTTCCCCTTGTTGCTTGATGAGGTGGGTTCAGTAGTTGGTGAGGTAGCGGTAGCTTGATGCAGATGCTTCGAAGTCTTATCCCAGACCCCAGCCTTAACCTGCTTGTCGTTGATTTCAGCGGCCAGTAGATAAGTTTCCTCAATCGTCGTAGTCTTAGCCGCTTGCACGAAATCAGCAAAGCAGTCGGGCAGGGCCAGGATGTACTTCTTGATTGCCATGTCTAGAGTCTAGACTTGGTCATGACAGATAATGCTGAGCTGCTTGAAGCGAGCAGTGAGACCAACATTGTCACCTTCCTTTTGCTGTATGTGCCAAAATTCATCTTCTAGCTTTTGACGTTCGTGAGGAGGGAAGAATTCCTCTAGCATAACTTCCTTGAGTTCGTCCCACGACAGACCGTAGGCTGCATCGTTCCCTCGCTTGTTCCTCTCGGCCGTCCACCAGTCTAGTGCACGGGACTGGAAAACGCCGGTAGCATTCAGAGTACGGAGGTCATCAGGGCAACCACTCTGTCGCAGAGTAACCTCAATGGAGTCAAACTAGTGAAATAATGCAGTGGGACCTCCCTCGCCAGTGAATTCTTTTGGCCCACAAGACTTGAATTGCTTGAAACTGAAGGTCTTCGTGGTAGCTTTAGGAGCTTCGGTTCTCGATTCCTCAGACGATTTGCTAGCATTCTCATAAACATCACTCATGGCCTTTGCTACGCTTTTAGCGATGATGGAAGCAAGACGTTTCTCTCTCTTTTCTTGACGAGAAAGTGCGTGACGGGATCCAGACGACATTGTCTGCAACAGACTTCGTCACAGGACTCAACACATTGTATTCGAATCTCACCTCACACGTCCACTACTAATAAAGCTCAGTAACACGTACCGTGTAAACACATAGACACATATACCATGTAGGACACAGAATCACATAAACACATAAGCACGTAGAGCACATAATCACTTTAGCACGTAAGCACGTAGAGCAAAGAAGCAAGGAACCACATACGTATTTAATCACTAGAGGCAGTTAGAAAACAGAAACCTATTATTCAAAGTCCGCGAGCG
Organism: Helianthus tuberosus; assembly: GCA_030545235.1. Lineage (NCBI taxonomy): Eukaryota > Viridiplantae > Streptophyta > Magnoliopsida > Asterales > Asteraceae > Helianthus > Helianthus tuberosus. The sequence continues at coordinate 33,503 of JARYGA010050150.1, read as the reverse complement.
TTCGAATATAGCGATCGCGTTTAGTATATCGAATAGCGTAGTATAAGCGTATAGCGTAGCATAAGGTTGTCCACAATTCAACGATTTGTTAGCGATTTGAGATAGAAGAGCAGTGCGAGTCGTATGTGTCGCTCGAAGTGAAAGCGAAATCGAGTAAATTCCAAAAATTTAAACACACAAACAGGTAACACACATATAAACTCATAAAATCGACGAATTATCAGAGTCAGCAGTTGCGGGCTCATAATTTGAAATATGTAAAAATCGAGAGATAGACTGTCTGCGGCTAGTAGACTTCGACTAACCAAAGCAATTTAACTATTCGCAAGGACTTGTCGTCTACGTTTGACTTTCAGGTCTGTGTCCTTGCCTCGATTCTTGGGCGTTTGGCACATATCCCGTTACTCGTGTCGTGACTTCAAGTCGTTGGAGTCCGTCGAGACTTTGGTGAGAGTTTTGTAAAACGTGCGGAACAAGTCGTCAAGGTTAAGGTTTCACCACTATCTCAACAACTTCGTCCCTGTTTTAATAAAATAGAGGAGATTATTCATCAAAATATGGATTTCACTCCTGATTTGGTATAATTTCCCCCCGTTGAACAAGCGTTCGTTTTGAAAAAGAAAGAAGAAATCACTGATAAGTTGATAAAATAGCTTTAATTCGAGCAATTTAGTCAAGAGTTTGTGGTTTTCACACCTAATCTCGACTTTATCACCTATTTATAGCTGTAACTTCGAGTGTAGTGATAGTGTAGCATAGATGAAAATAGCGAGGAATAAGCTCGTACCTAATCCCAACTGGATATGCGTAAATCGGTCTGTTGGTTCCTAACTATAGTCTAGGTTTCTAAGACACCGACCTGGACTAGGTCGAGTCTTGCCTAATTCCCTATAGTTATGGCTCTGATACCAATCTGTCACACCCCAACCGATGGCGGAATCATCGGGGCATGGCACTGAGCGAAACAGATTGTCCAGAAGTTTCCATAACAATTATCAATACCATTCAATTTAAATAATACGTCCCACACCGTATCTCAAACAGTAAAACAATTATTACAGACAAAAATCTAGGCAAATATTCTGTTCCGACAACTCAGATTTAAATAGACAGCAGTTGTTTATCTGCTTTTAGAGACCCTTAGTTTGACCACTACAGACAACTATTTGTTGGGCTCTAAAGCTTTATTCTAGCTTCAAATTCCTACCAAGTGTGCGTCCTAAGCACCTGTCACATACGTTAAAATAAAAGTCAATACATATAATGTAAAGGTGAGCATACAAGTTTGATAATAGCATATAGAGTTCGAATTCATTTACGCATAACCAGCACGTACACATGGTGAAATGAAGCACGTTAGTTATCGACATAGATCCATCGATACCAATGACTGCGGGTTGACTGCCCGAGGCAGTTCGCAATACATGATTACCACCGTAATCCATGCAAGTAAAAGATCCTTAACAACCCCCGTGTGAACGGGTGCTGAGTCCAAACTATAGTACTATCGTTGCTAAGGCAGGTAGACAGCATTCCATGTGTAAACATAACAAACAAGCATTCATAAGCCACGTATAACATGCATTAACGGTTAGCGTTCAAATAGCATTGAGTAGTGTGAATATTGTAGTTTGAATATTCGTAACGTATGTAACACCCAAAAGTGCTTAAAGCAAAAAGGGATCGAGTATACTCACAACGATTAATGGATTGAAGGGAGCGCTAAGCGAGTAAGATTTGCCTGAGTAGATTAGATTGCATAACGATAAGTGATGTGTAAAACGTCACAAAGTGTGAAAGGTCGGTTGGTGGTTCGATCGGATGGTAATCCGATCGGACAACAATCCGTGCGGACAACAATCCGTTCGGTGGTCATCCGGTCGGACAGTGGTCCGGTCGGATGGCGATTCGAGTGGATTGTTTCTTCCTATGAGGAGAATGTGTTTGTGTATGATGGCTTGACTTTTGAAGTTTTCGTTGTAGTATTTTGAAAACATTGGAGTATCTCTATCCATCAAGTCGGTATATCGGATGACTGATCGTGCGGATGACAATCCGTTCGGATGGTCATCCGGTCGGACAGTGGTCCGGTCGGACGGCGACTTAGCGATGAGGTTACTCACTGAAGGCAAGTTCACAACAGAAGTGTCATTCGATCGGATGGCAACCTTGTTATTGAACATGTTGAAAATTGTTTAAGTCTTTAAAGTCTTAGTATCTCATGATCCGAAGAGTAATCCAGTCAGATGGTCGTCTGATCGGATTACATTTCGTTCAATACTCAAACTCTAAATAAGGTTGTTTAAAAGGTGGGACCCAAGTGTGATCCGTTCGGATGACAATTCGTTCGGATGACCTATCCGATCGGACAGCAATCCGGTCAGACAACAATCCATTCTGATTGTTCCGTTCGTCCTACACTTGATCGTTTTGATGGTTTGTCGTTATGTAGAGACACTTTGACGACGCGTTAGCCAACAGAACCCCTAGTTCGACCCAGATGACCAACCTGACCAGGAATCACCCTAGTCCGGCCGGTCACCGGCTCGAGGCGTTGGTCTTGGCTAACCCGAAATCGGTAGTCTCGTGAGTAGAATCCAGATTTAAGCCAGTACAACACTAAGAGTGAGTAGGAGACTAGATCAGAACCCGATTCTACCGGTTTTGAGTGTAAAAGAGTTGAAAGAAAGTTAAAACCATCTTTCAATCCTTTTTCACCATTCTTGTGTCGAGATCTTTACGAGATCTTTGTATGTTTGCGTGGAAATCTGTTAGATCTCGGTTGTTCTTGGTGGATTGAAGTCAAAATATGAAGTTCTTGAAGAACACATGATGACGTCATCCTAGAACACCCGAAATCTAGTGATTTCACGGTTAAAAGTTAAGATTTAAAAGATAGAAAGGTGTAGGAGTGTGTGTAGATCAAGAAAGTACAAGATTTAGGGCGAGATCTTACCTGGATTGAGAGAAATCAAAGAAAAGGTGAGGAGCACGAATGGTTCGGACAGAGGGTTTCCAGAAATGGAAAGAATGACAATGACAGGGGTATTTATAGGATTCCAAAAGAGGAAAGGGTTATCCGATCGGATGACACACCGCTCGGATGGCTTATCCGGTCGGATGACACCCTGGTCGGATGACTCCTGACCTGAGGCACAGTGGCTATCCGGTCGGATGGCTATCCGGCCGGATGGCACTTGGTTTGTTTGTTTGACGCGACGGTTTTGGTGTTTCGATTTCGATTGCGAGCGGCTCGTCACGATAGGGTTTCCTAGTCAAATTACTTTCAGTCCCAACTACTAATTATCATAGTTCGATTTCGATTCGGATTCGGGTTCGGGTTCGATTATGTTTCGAGTTGCGATTGAGTTCGATTGATTTCCACAACACACACACACACACACACACACACACACACACATATATATATATATAACACACACAAGTAACACATAAGGCACACACACACGTATAATAACCAAAGCAAATCGAGTTGCGGTTCGTATCACGATTCGATGTCGAGTAGCATAGCTTGATTATTGATTAGTTAACTTTATCGCATTGTTACTTCCTATAATTCACAGTCGTAAGTCGATTAGATAGCGATTAACACACATCGATTTTTGCAATTAACAACACTTACTCCACATAATACAATTAAAATAAGGAAATTACTATAAGTCAAATTCGTACAATCGGTCGTTGACTTTGACCTTGACTTTGACTTTGACTTTCGAATACACGGGGTCTTACAGTAGTAGTCTCGGGATCCAAGATTGATCGTAAGAGTTTTTATCAAACAAAGGCTATGATTGGCTAATCTCTTACATCACTTGGTGAAGAAGAGTCATTTATGTATTACTTTTGATTTCCAATCTTTGGTTACCTTTTTAATTAGGTATGTATTAATGGATTTAATAACTAGTTTTTTATAATGAAGGTGAACTTTATTCTATCATCTCTTCATGTTTCGTTGATTCACTCATTCGTGTCTTTACGGTCTCTATAAAGCGCGTTAACTGCCTGGAAGGGGTAAAGTTAGAAGGGTGGTATGGGTAAAGTTTTTGCCTTGTTCAGTGTATAGATCCTGCGAGGACTTGATTCAAGCTTATTAGGACTTCCTTTGAGGCAGATAACATCAAATCGAGGGAAGTAAGAACGGCTTGAATCCCTTATAAATAAATTACTATTAAAACTTTAAACCGGCCTTGCGGGACTGTATCCCTACTGACTCAGACCAATATGGCCGAGGGTAGCGTTGCCTCCAAAAGAGGGACATGCCACATTTTGCATTAATAACTTACTTAATTATCTTTCAATAATCCGGCCTTGCGGGACTGTATCCCTGCTGACTCAGACCAATATGGCTGAGGGTAGCGTTGCCTCTAAAAGAGGGAGATGCCACTATAACTAAGATAATCTTTTAAAATACCCAAAGTGCGGAAATCATCAAAGGATACATAAAAGATGAGTCGGAGCCAAGTGATTCTATCTTGTCTATTTGTTTCTTTCTTTATTTAGTTTCTTTATTTTACTTATTAAAAAAGCTTTCCTCAAAATTTGATTAAATTAGACGTTGACGATATTCCGGTATTAAAAGGTCTTGTGTCCTTGGACGACCTCGGTATCTTACCATCACTATACTACGCCAACGATGGGTGCACTTTTCATAGCATGTAGTAGAGAGTGATAGTGTCATATCGTGTTTTATAAATTTAAAACTTGATAAAAGAGTAAAAGGAGTACTTAAAAATATAAAAATAATACACCCTTGCTTCACGTGTCAAGTTTTTGGCGCCGTTGCCCGGGACACAAGGATTTTAAGAAAGTTTAAAATCTGTAGTCTAATCATTTTTATGCTTTTATAAATTTTCTTTTTAGGTTTTTCTTCTTTTTTTCTCCAATCTTTCTTCTTTGTGCAGGAATAACATGGGGCCGTGTCAGACCTACAGTATCTGGGAAGAGCTATTTTCTTGTTACTAGAATGATCACATGGGGCTGTGTTACAGGAGCACGGGGCCATGTTAAATCTCTAGTATCTAGGAACGTGAAAACAAAAACTTTTTCTAGACAACACAGGGTTGTGCCTACATGGACACGGGGTCGGCTACTCTTCTGACCAGCCATTTTTGCGTTTTTGTACGCAGAAAGTCACGCAACTCTATATAATTCACAGGAAATACGACCTGGTGCATGACCTCCATCTCCGATAAAGACATAAAAGTGCCACTTGAAGAACCCAAGCACTTTTTAAGGAAAGGACTTCAAGCTAAAAACCGACAAAAAGCCTCAACCCAAAACTTCCCCATAGCGGATCAATGCACTCTCATGGATTACCTACGGCCTATGGTCGGTAATCTTAGAGCCGCTATTAACCCTTCTAATGTCGATGCCAACAAATTTGAGCTTCGACCACACCTAATCCAAATGCTCCAAAATTTCGCCACCTTTCATGGCCTACCTGATGAAGATCACCATTTACATATTACCAACATTTTGCAAATATGTGACACCTTTCGGATCAACAGAGCCTCCAACGATGCTATCCGGCTCTGTATGTTCCCCTTTTCCCTCAAAGACCGAGCAAAATCTTGGCTAAACACCCTCCCAAGTGGGTCCGTGCACACTTGGGATGAACTTGCCCAAAAATTTCTCTACAAATATTTCCATCCCGCTAAAACCGGCAAACTCATGACCGAGATTAATTCATACTCTCTAGACGATGGGGAATCTTTGTACAAGACATGGGAGAAGTTCAAGGATTTATTAAGGAAATGCCCGCATTCTAAAATGGAATCTTACCACACACAAGGCAAATCCTTGATTCTAACTCCGGGGGACTCCTTGGGAATCGGTGCCCTAAGGAAATTTATAAAATAGTTTTCAATAGCACACTCCTAGGGGTTCAAAATCCATAGCCCCAGGTGCCTATAAACTGGACGAAACCACCTCTTTACAAGCTTAAATCGAAGCATTAACTACAAAAATAAAGAAACTTGAATTAAATAAAACGGTTTCGGTTATGGCTTGTGAAGGATGTGGCAGACCACATGAAAACTGGAGTTGTACTAAAGATATAGAAAACCAAACGGAAGTGGTGAATTACCTCAATAACCGTCCATGACCACTGGGAGCCCCAAGCAACTCCTTTACCCCTGAGTGGCGAAATCATCCCAACTTTGGTTGGAGGAATCGGGAGGTAATAACAAACAAAATTAAAATCAACAATCTAGGTTTCAACAACAACCCCAAAATGAGCAACAAGGTTTCCACCCACAAAAAGGAGGAAGAGAGACTTAAGGATCTTATCACTCGTCGTTTCTCCGAATCCGACAAGAGGTATTCGGAAAGGTTCCTACAAACCGAGGTCAAAATTAGGATGCAAAATATTGAAAAACAAGTAAGCCAACTTGCCTAATAACACAAAACCAAACCCAAAAGCCCTAGTAAACATTATCAATTTGAGAAACCGGAAGATATGACCCAATAATGAACCAACATCACCCCAAACCACTACACAACCGACAAACACACCCATAGCCAATACCCAAGAAAATACTCAACCCCAAAATACCGAATCAACCAAACCACCATCGGTCCCTTACCCCGGTCATTTACTATGGAAAAAGACCGACGAGCAATTCACCAAGTTTGAAAGATTACTTAAACAACTCCATATCAACCTCCCTTTCGTGGAAGTCCTCACACACATGCCAAAATACTCTAAATTCATGAGAGACTTCCTCTCTCACAAAAGGAAGATTGAGTCAATCCAACAAGTCAACTTGAGTGAAGAATGTTCGGCGGCACTCCTCAACAAACTCCCCCAAAAGAAAATTGATCCCGGAAGCTTCCCCATTCCTTGCTCCATTGGAGGATCACTAATAAGCAACGCACTTGTCGACCTAGGGGCTAGCGTCAACCTAATGCCAACCTCTATGTTCAACCTACTCAAGCTAGGAAAGCCACATCTTAAAAGGATGAGCATACAACTCGCGGATAGGTCAGTAAAATACCCTCGAGGTGTCGTGGAAAATCTCTTGGTAAAGGTTGGGGAATTTGTTTTCCCGACCGACTTTGTGATCCATGATATGGATGAAGACGCCGAAATCCTGCTCATATTAGGAAGGCCATTCCTTGCCACCGCACGTGCCATGGTGGATATGATGACGTAAGGCTAACGTTGAGGGTAGGTGACAATGAAATGAAGTTTGAAGTGGGACAACACATGGAGGATGACCCGGTCAACTACATCAAAGCAATAGACTTGAGCCTAGACTACACCCTCAGTCGGTACAACTTGGGATGCGAGTCATCCCGCTCGGGTAACATTTGACCGACTTTGGGTTTACCCCAGGACCCGTATAAACGTGGTGCACCATGGTGGCATGCCATGGACTATCCAACAATAAAGTAGTTTAGTGTAACTTTTAGTTAATGCTTTATTTTTAAGTTTTCTCTTTGTAGGAATAAAATACACTTAAAAGAAGGATGAAAATGGCCAAAGGGTGTTGAAACAACACCCCATGCACGTAAATAGATGTCTCCCGATGCAAAATCTTCAAAACAGTAAGTGCAGCATGGGGCCGTGTAAGGTAAGCACGCGCCTGTGCCTCAAGCCTGAAGAAAAAATTTTGATTTTGGAACTTTTACACGGGGTCGTGTCCCATAGGCACGCCCCCCGTGCTTGTCTTCTGGAAAATTTTCGTTACTGGCACTTTTGACACAGGGTCGTGCCTACCGGCCACACCCCCGTGTCTGCCTTCTGGAAATTTTTGCAAGAGTCATGATACGGGCACTTTTTACATGGGGCCGTGTCCCACGAACACGCCCTCGTGTTAAGGGTCTGATTTTTGAAAAGTTTGTTGTTTTTAACCCCCATTTACACATTTAATCCAATCTAACCAATTTTGGACACATTGAGGACAATGTGTAATTTAAGTGTGTGTGTGTGTGTGGGGGGGGGGGGGACTTGAATTTGTTTGTCCTAAAACAAGCCTTACACAAAACTCTACTTAGAACAACTAAAACACCCCAAATCTTTTTCAAAAATATTTTTTTTAGTTTGTTTTGTCTTGTTTATAGTTTAAGTTAGAAAACCAAGTTCTAAAAGTTCAAGTTTTAACAAATTTACAACCGATAGCGCCATAATAAAAAGAACCATATAAGAAAAATTCATACAAAAGCATGGCAATCTTTTTAAAATTTGATTGTATATATTTTTTCACACTTTTACCTTTTCTCAGAAATTGTGAGTTTTGAGCCTTTAGCGAACATTCAGTATCATATCTTTACTAAATGCTCATTTTTCATTTCTTGTGTGAATAGCCCGTACGGTTCTAACGAATCAAGAACTTGACAAGACAATTCATTCTCGGTCCTTACTGACTAATCCAAGTAAGTACATGATTGAGGCATTAGGACCATAAACCCTTTTTCTTTTTCAACCTTATTTTTATTTATCTCCCAACAAAATTTTCCCTTAGTCAACCCCTTTGAGACCGAACCTTTCATTTCAAAACCCGCAAAACACCATTTTGCATAAATCACCCATCACCCAAAACCATCTTTTACTTTTACACCCCTTTATTTGTAAGTGCAGTTCTCGTCAGGTAACTGTGCTTTATCAGTTCTGGTCAACAAAGTCAAAGGCGCAAGTCATTGATGAAATGTTATGTTTTTATCTAACAAATTCGGATAGTGTTTTGAGGATAAGGGCCCGAATTTAACATGCATGTCCGAATTTGTGTGATGTAAGGACTTATTGTCCGAATTTGTTAGCTTGATGTGTATAGTGTCTGAATTTGTTTGTTGATTTGTTAGTAATTATTTGTTAAGTACTGACTAGTTGTTTTAGATATATGTCTGAACTTATATGTTAAGTTTGGACTAGGTGTTTGTTAGCACTTAGTGTCCGAGTTTGTTGCCCTAGCCTATATATATGTGTAGTATAGGGTGGACTAGGGCATCTCTTTGACAAGCTTGGTGCAACTCTCATAAACCCCAGTAATCCCTTAACAGTGTGTGCACATTCCAGAGAGAGAGTGACTTTGTGTTAGTGAGAGAAAGCTAGGTTTAGATCTTTGTGATCTAAACCAGCTTGTAGATGATGTATACTCTTTCGGTTTATGTAATCTGTGATGAATGATTCAATAATAAAGGGTTTCATCTTCTACATCTTTCTATCTTGTTTATTTTTGTTGTTTTCACATCATGAATCAAGTGCAATGTTGATGTTTGTCATCGATCCAGTGCTTTCACAGTGGTATCAGAGCATGGTTACCGATTCGGAATGGTCTAACAGCCTTCCGAATCACCATTGCTCTTGATTTGATATTTGTTTTCGCCAAACATCATGGAGACGTGAAGATTCTGCAAAAAAATTGAAGAAATAGAAGTTGTTTGTCGACTGAGATGTTTTCTTGTTATCCAAGTTGTTTTAGATCTGAATTTTGATCTGAAAAAGGAGCGGTCCGAATTTAAGTAAGTATTAGAAGTTTTTTTGTCTGTATTTGTTACTTCTGAACTTATTGATGACCTAGTGTGAAGTAACACTTGGAAAATAAATTCAGAAGCTGGTCAATACTTGTGGGTTTTGTCCGAATTTGTTTAAAATTCTTTGTCAGGGTTTGTGACTTGGAGTTGTGAGGATTTACACATCCATGTCCGAATTTAGGTGTAAGTACTTACACATCTTTGTCCGAATGTAGTTGTAAGTACTTATACATCTTTGTCCAAATTTAAGTGTAAGTACTTATACATCTTTGTTCGAATTTAAGTGTTAGTACTTATACTCCTTTTTCCGAATTTATGAGTTTTTAAGGATTTAAAGGTTGTAAGGATTTGTGAGTTTGTAAGAATTTGTGAGTTTGTAAGAATTTGTGAGTTTGTAAGGATTTGTGAGTTTGTCAGGATTTGTTCATTCTCCTTTCTCCTTGTAAGGATTTGTTTATTCTCTTTGTAAGGATTTGTTCATTCTCATTGTAAGGTTTTCTTCATTCTCTTTGTAAGATTTTATTCATTCACTTTGAAATCCGAATTTATGAGTTATATTCGGAACTTCTTTGCTTGTTCTGAATTTCTTTGTATTCTGTAATACTGTTCAAATGATCTGATCCGAGGTTTCAAAAGCTTCCGGGTTTTACGAGTTCCGAATTTTCTAGAATTCCGAGTTACCTAGGGAACCAGGTTTTTTGCTAAGTTTAGAAGTTTGTGTAGTTCGGAAGTTCCGAGTTTTGCATGTTCCGAGTTTCTTTTTGGTTATTCCGGGTTACCTGGGGTACCTGATAATTAGCTAAGAGTCAGAATTTTGTGTAATTCAGAAATTTGAAGTCAGTTTCGGATTACTGAAAAGTTCCAGGGTACTTATGTTGTCCGGATTAAGTGAAGGGATGAGATGCGGTAATGGAGGTCCACGGTGTTCTTTTCAAGATTCTCCGAGTTCGGATTTGGTCCTTACTAGACTTTTGGGACAATTTTGGACTATTATCGTGCGTTAGAGGTGAAGATAATAATGGCTTGGTTGGACTTTGACAGTTTACAAAGAAATAGAGGGAGTAAAAAATTTCCTATTTTATTCATAAATTTAAAGCTTGTGCATGAAAAGGATCGTGTGTGATGGAGTTTTGTCAAGTGTGTTTGTGTTTTTTATCAAGTATTGACATGATGAAGTTGGATTCTTGGTTGTCGACTAGTTAAAGATTTAGCCTTATTAGTTGCTGTTTAGAGTTGAGAAGATTAGTTTCTTGGTCCCTCTTCCAAGACGGTTGCTAGTCTGTTCTCGAAATAATGGTGAGCTTCTTGATAAGGGGAAGATCGGAGATGAAAGCCATCGGGGATTCAGTGGATTCGTGAAGATAGGAGATTGATTCATGAAGATTCGAGATGAGATGAGATCATACATTAAGGGTTAAATACTTTTGATAAAGATAGTGGATGTACTTTTACAAAGTTCAGTTTGTTATTAGCTTATAGAATTGAACTTCATGTCTTTGAGAAGTTTGAAGTGTTCAAGGTTGGGGATTGGAAATCCAATGTTTCTTTCTGCTGCCGCTTAGGTTTGAAGATTAAGGTTTCGAGCGATATTCTTACATTGGGTTGTAGGTTGGTTCGCGTTAACTTGATTCGGGAATAGTTTGAGGGGGAGGATCTACAGTGTTAGATGTTGGATTCTTCATGTTTGACAATCTGGCCATTTAAGTGATTCTCCGCAAGTCTTTAATTAGAAGGGTTGAATATCGTTGTGCTTGACCGGAAAGATCAAGTCTCAGCCAAAGTAGAAAGCAGGCATGACATCATCAATCAAGGGGGAGTCTGTAAGTGCAGTTTCCGGTGACTGAAGAATATCGATGTGTAACACCCCAAAAAAATGGGTTTGGTAATTTAAACCCGGTTAGTATAAAGGAACGGGTAAAATACCTTTAGGGGTAAAAATTGAACCCGTAAATGAATATTAACTAGGTATGACTAACCTAGTTGAATATTAGTATCGTGGGTATTAAACGAAGGGTTGTGGCCTTGTTTAATTAAAACGAAACATGAGGGACCAAAGTGGGACAACTTGAAAGATGTATAATTAAATGAAAACACACACACACACACACACACCTCGTGTGTGTGTTCTGGATCGTTCAAGAAAAGGCTCCAAGGAGCCAAACCCTACATCATCAAATTCATCAAATTGAAGGATGAATTGGGGCTCAAATTCAGGAAGGAACATGAATTAACGATCACCCAAGCTAGGGGATCATAAGGTATGTCGAATTTTGATGTTTAATAAAGTTGAGAAATCTTGATGATCATCATTAGTGGTGATTTATGTATGAATCATGGAGGTTATGGCCAAATTGGCGATGTATGCTCGTTTAGGAACAAACCCTATGTGAAGAATCTTAGTGAATTGTTATCATTTAGGGGTTTGGATGAATTAACATAATTGCTAAGTGGGTTTATGTTCAATCTATGAAATGGTATGAAGTGGATCATGAATATGTGTAGTATGTGATGTGTACTCGTATATAGACTAAGTATGGTATGGAAATTTTATGATGTTTACTTGTGTTGATGAATGAAATGGATAATTAGGAAGAAAAGCATGAAATACTTGTACACTATGCTTAGAAAGTAGTACGCACACCAAGTGTTTGATGAAATGTCTAAATGACAATAAAATGTGAAACCGTATGCAAGTAATGGGTAGTCATGTATGAAATGTGAGATATGAATTTGATATGATCATTCATATGCACAATCATATGTGCTAACATGAATGTAAATGTAATGTAATGACATGAAAGTATAGGAATCATGTCAAGATGGATGGGAGCGTGGAAGGCTAACGGGCTAAGAAGACTCAAGTAAGCGAATGCAAATACGGATGCTTAAGGTAAGTGAATCCCGGACTTACACTTTAGATGTAAAATGTATTGTAGTATAATGATTATTGTGAATCATATTATGCACAAAGATGAATTAAGTAATTATACGTATGGGTAAGATGTAAGTTGTATATGAAGGGAGTATGAATGGTAAGGTATCTATGCATGAAATGGAAGTGAGTTGGATGCACAAATGAATGAGATTTGTTTATATGTATACTTGAAATTTCACATATGAGATAAGTCTAATGATATTAATCGTTTTCGGTTAAGAATGAAATGGACATGCAGGTATACTAATAATGGAGTATGAAGGTTAAGTATGGAAGTCAGACGAGAGTGTCCGAATGGATGGACAAATGGACTTATATGAACGAGAATAAGAGATGTTGATGTTTGATTATGCACGTTTTAAAGTATATATATATTATGTCACTGGTTGCTAATGAAGTAATTGGTTATGGTGACTGCAGGTTGTACAGGTTTATGAATGCTTGCTCAAGCTGTGTACGTGGTTGAAGATCGAGTCAAGACATGGATTGTACGTGGGTGTGAATGTGGTCACTTAATTTTATATGAGTATGTTAGTTTTTAATTAATTTATAGAAAGGGATTAATGTATTTAAGTGAAAGAAGGATTATTATGAAAGAAATTTTAGGTATGTACTTTCCGCTGCGATAAATTGGGTTAAAACGTTTTAGGGCGTTACACGATGCCAGACGGCCGAGACAGAAGTTATAGAAACAGTTAAGGGGGAGTCTGTAAGTGCAGTTCTCATCGGGTAACTGTGCTTTACCAGTTCTGGTCAACAAAGTCAAAGGCCCAAGTCAAAGTTGATGAAATGTTATGTTTTTATCTAACAAATTCGGATAGTGTTTTGAGGATAAGGGACCGAATTTAACATGCATGTCCGAATTTGTGTGATGTAAGGACTTGTTGTCTGAATTTGTTAGCTTGATGTGTATAGTGTCCGAATTTGTTTGTTGATTTGTCAGTAATTATTTGTTAAGTACTGACTAGTTGTTTTAGATATATGTCTGAACTTATATGTTAAGTTTGGACTAGGTGTTTGTTAGGACTTAGTGTCCGAGTTTGTTGCCCTAGCCTATATATATGTGTAGTATAGGGTGGATTAGGGCGTCTCTTTGACAAGCTTGGTGCAACTCTCATAAACCCCAGTAATCCCTTAACAGTGTGTGCACATTCCAGAGAGAGAGTGACTTTGTGTTAGTGAGAGAAAGCTAGGTTTAGATCTTTGTGATCTAAACCAGCTTGTAGATGATGTATACTCTTTCGGTTTATGTAATCTGTGATGAATGATTCAATAATAAAGGGTTTCATCTTCTACATCTTTCTATCTTGTTTATTTTTGTTGTTTTCACGTCATGAATCTAGTGCAATGTTGATGTTCGTCATTGATCCAGTACTTTCATAGTGGTATCAGAGCATGGTTACCGATTCGAAATGGTCTAACAGCCTTCTGAATCACCATTGCTCTTGATTTGATATTTGTTTTCGCCAAACATCATGGAGACTTGAAGATTCTGCAGAAAATTTGAAGAAATTGAAGTTGTTTGTCGACTGAGATGTTTTCTTGTTATCCAAGTTGTTTCAGATCTGAATTTTGATATGAAAAAGGAGCGGTCCGAATTTAAGTAAGTATTAGAAGTTTTTTTGTCTGTATTTGTTACTTCTGAACTTATTGATGACCTAGTGTGAAGTCACACTTGGAAAATAAATTCAGAAGCTGGTCAATACTTGTGGGTTTTGTTCAAATTTGTTCAAAATTCTTTGTCATGGTTTGTGACTTGGAGTTGTGAGGATTTACACATCCATGTCCGAATTTAGGTGTAAGTACTTACACATCTTTGTCCGAATGTAGTTGTAAGTACTTATACATCTTTGTCCAAATTTAAGTGTAAGTACTTATACATCTTTGTTCGAATTTAAGTGTTAGTACTTATACTCCTTTGTCCGAATTTATGAGTATTTAAGGATTTAAAGGTTGTAAAGATTTGTGAGTTTGTAAGAATTTGTGAGTTTGTAAGGATTTGTGAGTTTGTAAGAATTTATGAGTTTTTAAGGATTTAAAGATGTATGAACCATTAAGTGTTGAACTAGTAAGAGGTTCAGACATTTGCCTCTGAATGGTTAAGATTTATACAAAGTCTGAACGATTAAGACCTCTAATCTAAATTAGCCAGACATTTGCCTCTGAACGATTAAGCATTTCACAGGCTCTTAATAGTTCAAACCTCTTACTAGTTCAACACTTAATGGTTCAGACATCTTACCCAAACAGCCCCTAAAAGAGCTTAAATTTACAAAATGAACAAATTAATGAAAAAATCAACATAAATACCAAAGAAGGGAAGTTGATACAATATACCAACCCCTCGAGCTTCATCCAAAGACCAAAAACAACAAATCAGAAGACAAGCACGTGTCGTGCCTGCCTGGCATGGGGTCGTGCCCCACCTAAGATTCCAGGAGGAAGAAGATAAATAGAAGTAGACAAGGGGCCATGGGGTCGTGCCAATGACACACGTGGCTGTGTGAGCATCTGGACTGACAAGCTCATTTAATGAAGACAAAGAAGAATGAGGTCACGTGGCCGTGCTTACCAGGCACGGGGTCGTGTAAACTGTCTGCTTTCAGCTATAAATAGGATGTTTGGTTCAATTGCAACTCATCCCTTGGCAAACCACTTCACTCGCACCTGCCACCACTCCACCATCACAATACCACCATCATCCACCACATTCATCCATCATCCATCTCTAGAGTGTGTGTAGTAGTCTTGGGATCCTTGATTGATCGTAAGAGTTTTTGTCAAACAAAGGCCATGCTTGGCTAATCTCTTACATCACTTGGTGAAGACAAGTCATTTATTTATTACTTTTGATTACCAATCTTTGGTTACATTTTTAATTGGGTTTGTATTAATCACTTTAATAACTAGGTTTTTATAGTGAACTTTATTATATCATCTCTTCAAGTTTCGTTGATTCACCCATTCGTGTCTTTACGGTCTATATAAAGCGCGTTAACTACCTTGAAGGGGGTTAGAAAGGTGGTATTGGTAAATTTCTTGCCTCGTTCAATGTATAGATCCTGCGAGGACTTGATTCAAGCTTATTAGGACTTCCTTTGAGGTAGATAGCATCAAATCAGGGGAAGTAAGAACGGCTTGAATCCCCTATAAAAAAATACTATTAAAACTTTAAACCGGCCTTGCTGGACTATATCCCTGTTGACTCAGCCCAATATAGCCGAGGGTAGCATTGCCCACATTTTGCATTAATAACTTAATTATCTTTCAATATTCCGGCCTTGCGGGACTGTATTCCTGCTGACTCAGACCAATATGGCTGAGGGTAGCGTTGCCTCCAAAAGAGTGAGATGCCACTATAACTAAGATAATCTCTTAAAAACCCAAAGTGCGGAAATAATCAAATGATACATAAAAGATGAGTCGGAGCCAAGTGATTCTATCTTGTTTATTTATCTCTTTATTTATTTAGTTTCTTTATTTTACTTATTAAAAGAAATCTTCTGTCAAATTAGATTAGACGTCGACGATATTTCGGTATTAAAAGTTCTTGTGTCCTTGGACGAACTCGGTATCTTACCATCACTATACTACGCCAACGATATGTTCACTTGCCGTAGCGTGTAGTAGAGAGAAACAGTGTTATATCGTGTTTTATAAATTTAAAACTTGATAAAAGAGTAAAAGGAATACTTAAAAATATAAAAATAATACACCCTTACTTCACGTGTCAGGGATTCCTTGCGATACGCGACAAAAATTCAGTTGATATTGGTATCAGTTTGTTACGCTATCAGCGCCCGTGATTGCAACAAAAAGAACCAAAACATATTTTTTTTCATTGTTATATCGTAATGTTATGATGTATGCTAACTTATAACTTAATAGTATGTTATGTGTGGAGCTATGATTTCTTATATGGCAAACATGTATTATTGTTTGATTGTCATAGTATGTGTGGCTTCAATTGGCAAAAGGTGTCCATATTTGAGTGGGATTGAATATGAGTTAGTGCATTAGCTTTACATTTATTGGCAAAAGATCAAATACAAATAAACTTAACCTACTAAACATACAAATTGAAAGACAATGTGGCATTTTTGTAATTACCACCAACTATCAAAGTTACTATACAAATGTGAACTCAACAAAAAATACCTAAAAAACACTAGCTTTTTTTAAATATTTTTTATAAAAAAATCGCTACATTTTGTAACAAAAAAAAATTTGTGTGTGTGTTTTTTTTGTTTTTTTTTAGATTTTTTGGGGGTTTAGTTTTTAGCATTTTAGCTTGGGTGGGTGGGTGGGGGGGGGGGGGGGGGGGTTTAGGTTTTTTTTTTTTTTTTTGGGGGGGGAGGGGGTTAGGTTTTGTTTTTATAGGTTTTTGGGGGTGTTGGGGTGGGGGGGGGGGGGGTTAGGTTTTTTTTAGGTTTTTTACATACATTTGTAGAGTAACTTTGATAGTTATTGATAATTACAAAAATGCCACTTTGTCTTTTTGACTTTTCCTTCAATTTGTATGTTTAGTATGTTAAGATTATTTGTACAAGAACTTTCCCCTACATTTATTATTTATCTTTGTTCAATTCTCCATGAAGTTTTATGTATCGAACTTATAATAAAAGACTCCAAATAATTCCACATGTTATTTTCTCCTTCAACCTTATAAATTTTATTTATATTTGTTTAATATATTTCTTTTAATATTAATATTAATTAATAACCAATATATAATATATAGATATCACTTATTTTATCCTTATCTTTATCTATAATTAATACATAACTTCAATTTTGTAATTTAGACCCTTTGTTTTTTTTTTTACTTTTAACCTAAAGTTTTTCATCTTTTGCAATATAATCCCAACTCTTTTTTATTTTCAATTTTGATCCACCATATTTTTCATCTTTCCCAAGTTATTTGTTTCGTTCTAAATTTTGTGAGTTAACGCACCGCAACGTGCGTGTGGGGTTCAACACTTTTTCATATATTTTTTTCCTGTTTGATTAGCCCGTCGCGTCATATCTATTTTTCTGCGTTTGACAAGTTCGTCCAACACGTGTGTCCTGGATGAACTTAGTTATTTTTTCTATGTTTTAGGTTTCGGTTTAATTTCTTAGCAATGAGCGTGCGTGATTCAAAGATTTTACGTCTGCTTTTCGCTTGGTGTTATTTTTCCCGTTTTTATTTATTTTGTTTTTACGAGCTTTTCCGGTGTTGGTGGTCGCTGACAATGGTATAGTATTGCTACTACTTAACACAGTTTTATGACAACCGCTGCAACGCAAGGGTTTAATACTAGTATATAATACAATTAGCGTGTTTTTTTACTATATATGTGAAATGTTAAACATATCTTTTTGCGTTTTACCGTATTTTGTTGGTGGAGGGTCCAGTATATACAGGAATGCACAATCTGCTAAGAATGATATTATGAAATTTTGAATGTATGGCTTGATGGCTTCAAAGCTTTGAAGACAGTAGATACATTAGATGGAGATACAAGGAAGCAACCTTTATAAAAAAATTGGTGTCATTCATATATAAGTGTAAAGGTATGTGATTTTAATAGATATAATATCAAAATTTGTTGAGGAACATAGTCAAAATTTTGTTGATGAAGACATGCTTACCAAAATACCTATTATTGTGTCAAGTTGGTTGACTTTTACTCGAAAATATATGATGCATAGTTTGTCAAATATAAACATTTGGTGCGTTAAGGTTGTTTAATATAATGATGACTTTAAATGGTGGGTTTAAGATGTTTAAATTGGAAAAATATGCAATAGATGGTAATTGATCTATTTTGTACTTGTTGGGGAGCAACTCCAATTCATTGCTAGAAATTTTAGAGACGTTAATTGATTAAGGTCATCCGTAGTCATAAAGTCCTTTTGTGGGCGTTATGCAACACGTGTTGTGCCACGTCACACAGGGGCTTTATGGGGCGTTATGCCACTTGAGGTCGTAGTCATAAAACCCCTACGTCATCATTACTCAATTATTTAATTTTCATTTTTTTAATTAATTTCTAAGTTTTTTAAAATTAAAAATCATTTCATTAAATAAAAAAAAAAGATTAAACGTGGCGGGTAGGATTACCACTTTGGTTTGGGTCCGCACTTGATCGGGGAGGAATGAAACCACGGTTGAATAGATGTGTTGCATAAAATTTGTGGATTAAAAAAAAAGCTAGAGAGAAAGAGGGTTTGAGAGTCTGTGGGTTTATAAAATATGGGAGAAGGGGTTATTATTTAAAGGAAATATTGAAAATTAAATTTTTTTTTAGATTTGACCGTTATAAACGGTCATAATTTGAAAATAAAAAACATGGCGCCACAAAATGGATAGCGCTGGTTCTTTTTTTTTTTTGGTCTGATACCGCCCCCGTCCCGGTGTAGCCAATGCCATGCCGCACTATGTTTGGTTTTTTGAGGCATATAGCGCTCCACTACAGCAGCAGGTCTAACTGGAGAGCACAATGTGGAGATGGTTGGTCGTCTTAATAGGAAGAGGGAGTATTTTTTATTTTTATTGTGAATATGGTACTAGGAATCATGGAGCTTTAATTGGTTTTTCTCGTGAGTAGGAAGTACTTCACATTTGAAATTATTTAGTTTCATTCGATGTCATGTTTGGTTCCATAAGTATATATTTATGCAATTACGTATCATATACGTATTAGAAGAATCTAATCAAATAAAATAAAATGTTATTATTCTATAAATAGTGGGTTGGTTAGCGTGATGCAGCGGGTGTCAATAACCAGTGGCGAAGCTTGGATTTTTCGGCCGGGGGGGTGAAAACATATATACCAAAAAATTTCTATAGAATACCCAAAAATTTCTATAGAACCGGGGGGGGGGGGGGGGGTGAAAACGTATATACCCACAAATTTCTATACGAAAACTACATATATAACACTACTGAGCGAAAAATCCCGGGGGGCGGACGTCCCCCCCGCCCCTTACATGCTGCGCCACTGTCAATAACGCTCTTCTAGAGTGCACAATCTAACCCTACCTGTCTTAAACATTGTTTATATTAATATTAGAGTAAACTACAATTTGCGTCCTTAATGTTTGGGGGAGGTATCCACTTGAGTCCCTATTTTGCAAATTTCGTTTATTGATGTAACGATTCACATTTCTGTACTTTCTATATTTAGAAAGTTATATTCATGTTTCTATTTTTAGAAACCTGTATTCGTATCATATTCGTATTTCATTTCCCATCTTGTAATACGAGACTTTGATCATAATAGAAATTCATTTTATACTCATACATTTTATACTTGTGTTATACGCAAACAATTATCGAATACATATTTACATGCAAACTGAGACTTATTATACGCTTAAATTATCAATCATACGTGCACGGTACTTTCACATGTATACAAACACATTCTATACTTGAAAACGAGCCAAAATACAAGAAAATGACATAAAATAACCTAATTACAAAGTTCAAGGACCAAACTGAACAAAAAACAAAGTTTGGAAAAACATTGCCCATCGCGCCACGCGACGGGGAAGAATGGCTGGTCGCATGGCGCGAGCAGTATCAATCCGCAGCAACATCTTTGGCCAACCGGGGTTCAAGCTTTTCCACCTCCATTCTCCTCCAATCACCTTCTAACCTCTTTAAAACACAAACCCTAATTTTTCCCTATAAAGCCAAGCCTCCTTTAACATATTTTCACTTTCCACAACTCCAAATCATATATAAACCATATATATTGTTTTGAAATCTTGAAAATAAACATTTGAAAAAGTAAAAGAGGGGAAACTATGTACTCACAAGTAGCGTAGATGTCTTGTTCAATCGTATATGCAAAGCTCAACTGTTTCCTAATATTTCAGGTAGTTATATAGTTGGTGTGTAGCGTGACTTAAACGGAAGAACGAATAGAATGAGGTTTATTAACCAAACGAGTGGAGGATCTCGTATAATATGGTTCATAATACCTAACATTCTGATTGGAAAGTGTCTGTAGGTGTTTTGACCCGTTACAACTTGTTAAAGTGGTTCACTTTAACGGGTCGTATGCTTAATTACGGTCCTGATGGTCAAATGAGTCCTATAACGAGTCCGATATGTCAAAACATGTTTACTAATGTTGTATGATCAGTTTATGTGTCAAAACTATTGCTCATATAGGTTTAAAACTATTTTACGCAAAAAGGGTATTTTGACATTTTAAAAGTGTATAAAGTTGACTTGTCATTTGACTATCTAAATCGAATAAGCATAAGGTATAACCTCAGAGGGATATTCCCTATATTACTATGGTCATATAAATGGGTTTGGTCAGATCCTAAGGTTGACCAAACGGGTCAGAATCGAAAGTAAAAACAAAAGTCAAATTGTTTGGCTTTTGATATAGAATTGAGGTCTAAACTGAATATGATGAGTTGAGCATGTCAAAATATGTTATAGTAGTTTATATAAACTGATATGATGTCAAAATATTGGGTTTCGATAGTTTAAAGTTCAATTAGCGTAAAATGCCCTTTTACTAGTTTTGTCTTTTTAAACATAACATGCTTGACTCATCATTTCGCCTGTTGAACATAATTATCAGAAGCTATATTAAGAGGGGAATCATGCCAACATTATTATGATCATGTAGGAAAGTTCAGATTAAACTTTAACTTGACCATAGTGGTCAGATCTGAAAGTCAAACGTAAAGTCAAACTGTTTGACTTTTAGTTGGAAACTAGCTAATTAATTGAAATTGAGCAATGGAGGAAGACTTACTGCACTTAAGGTCTCCTAAGGAGGATTGAAAGTTGCTCCCAAACTCCAGTAAAGCTCCCAAGAACAAATTTTAGAGTGAATGTGAAGGTGTGAGTTCAAAGAACACCTTGATCACCTATTTATACAAAACAATAATACTCCCAAGTCATGACAAGTGTTGCCAAGGATCATTAGAAGTTGATTAGGGTCACCTAAGGTGTCACGAGGAGGAGTAAGAATGGAAATTTCGGAGCTAGGTGGTAGAAATTGAGTATAGGTGGCCAAACTTGGTGATCAAGGAAATTTTATGCATCTAAATACCCCTTACGGACAGTAACCAAAGCCTTACGGTCTGTAAGGCACTATGACGCCAAAATTTTTGCATTCTTGACAGTTTTGGCCTATGGACTTGTACTATCAGCTTTTTGACATTTTTAACCCCTCTAACTTGTTACTTAAGCTATATGAAGGGTATTTAGGGTATGTGTAACTTATATCTTTATCTCAGAATGTACGTTATGTTCAAATCATTACATTCAAATGTAGAAATATAAAAGTTTTGAAAGTCTCAAAATTTTCACGGGGGGTACAGTCTCCCCTACTTTAGGAAATTTCGTCCCGAAATTTATCTATAGGAGACTGTTAGATAAGGTTGTGAATTGTAGAAGGGTGTGGTATTCGAAAGGGGTAGCAAAGATTTGAGTATGGGAGGAAGGGTGTTTGTAGAGGTTTCCTAAATAATCGATGAAGACTGTATGTATAAGAAACTTATGTGTGTGTCCAAGGTCGAAGGTGGAGAATATAAGATAAAATTTGGTTGAAATCTTTTGCTAGCGTTATCAATGTATGGTTTAGTTTCCAATGATGAGGGCATAGTTTGGTATTGGAATAAAGTTGTTTGCTTATGATTGGTTTGGAATTATGTTGAATGGATATCACTAGGTAATAGACTTAACAACATTGGTCAAGGTCAAGAACTTCAAATGACTTAAATAATGCTACGTTTACAATAGAAGAAGGAACACTTCTATATAGGAAGTACCAGCGGCGTATCCACCATGCCCTTATTATATTGTATATGTTTCGTTATCTTTGTCACTATTGGTTCCATAATCACACATGACAAAACTTACTATAGTTTTCCATACACCGAATTTTATAATTATGTGTGCACCCATAATTACTCAATTTTTTGCATAGTCCGTATAGTTCATCTTGTGATGTGTGGAGAAAGTCAAACAAGCAAGTTTACAAAAAGTATTTAAACATTAAGCATATGAATCAAAAAATGATTTGGGATAGTACTTTTGGGATCCAAGGGTCTAACTACTTGCATAGAAAGAACCGACAAGGATTTGGAATTTGTATTATGTTTTGTCACATTAATTGCACATAAATATATTGAATAAAGACCAATCAAGAACCTGTGAAAGTACCCTTAAAATCCAATCAAGGATTTAAAATAGTACTTTGAGTATCCATCAAGGATTTAACTTGTGATTTGTACTTTGTTTCTTAGAAAAACAAGTACATAGGATTTGTTGAGATTGTGTGGCCGCACTAGGTACGATCACAAAAATGAGTGTAGTTTAATTTGTAAAGAATAGAATCTTCAGAGTCAGTATATATAGATGTTTGTTACATGCAAGTGTAATCATTTTGGATTTGTAAACGAAAAAGGAATAATAATATCATTACAAAATAGTCGAGAAGTGGTCATGAGTTTTGGATGACAAACATAAAACGTAAAAGTTTAAGTGTCTATCAGTGCGTTGATATCGGCGCGAACCGTGTTATCGCGTCCATGAGTTGGAGTATTAACAAGCTTCGGGCAGTTGTTTCGGTAGTGAGTAAGATCGCCACAATTGAAGCAGATTCCAAATGGGTAATGAGGTCGAACAGGTAAAGCATGAGGAAGTGGTGTGATGGGTTGAGCATGGGTAGCTTGGTTTTGGATGGATGCAACACGACAAGTGGCGGTTAAGTGGCTTAGTAGACCGCAATTAATGCACGAATGGTGCCTTAAGAGTAGTCTCAGCAGTTTTCCTTTTTCTTCCTTAATGAAGGTTTTCCTTCCTTAACATCGAGGCTTGTTAAGGTTGCAACTAACTCAATGGTCCCACTGAGTATTACAACTATTTGTTGAGCGGTCGTGGTAGCAAGTTCGGAATTTTGGACATTGCTTGGTTATTAGGCCGAGGAGGCATCCTTTGAAGAATATAGATACAAGTGAAAAAGTAGACGAGTGAGATCCACAGGAAAATTATAAATTTAAAAAGGTATACCGTAATAAAGTGAAGAATTTGATTGCTATGAGTTCAAAAATCTTGTTTTTGGATTTAGGAAAACAGGGTTGCAAATTTGTTTTGAAAGAAGGAATGCTTGATAGATGAGTTTTTATAAAAATCTGGATAAGAAAATACAAACTAAGTTAATGGTTTGTGTTATTTATAAATTCTTTATCTTTGAAAATTTCTTTTAAGATAAAATATTTTTAATTGAATCATTTGAATAAAGAAAATATTTAAATAGTAAAATTTTTAAAATTTTCATCCAAACGATAAAATTTTTGTAAATATGAGAGAGAAGTAAATATACGAGCGTACTTGAAAACACAATAGAGACACAAAGAGTTGTAAAATGTAATTCGTTCCGAGGGTTTTGAATAAAAACATATTACAGGAGGTAAAATGGTGGAGCAATGACACAGGGGTCATAGTGTTTTGAAAATGTTCGACTAATTAAGGTAGATGGGTTTTAAATATATTTTGGAAAGACATGCTTTAACCTATAAGTGGAAACTCACCCCAAGAGTTCCCAGGTAAGAGTGACTGGTCCGATTATGTGGATTTGTACGACACTCCAGCCTTAGACAGAAAACTCGGAGTACAGGCGTCCACCCTTCCGGATTGCATGTGTGCACATTATTAAAACCCAAGATTTTGATGAGAGTTTTGGAAAACATTTTGAGGCATAAGGCCTGAAGATTTAAGGTAAATCATCTAAGGCAAGATAATTTGTAAACTATAGAGTAACTAAGGCGAGGATGGGGATGAAGATTAGGATATGGATGGCAAATAATTGATAACATGAGATAACTCATGTTTAGGTCCCTAGGAAGGTTTTAGTCTAGGTCAAAAGCATTCTAATAACCTAATTCCCTATAACTAGTGCTCTGATACCAATCTGTAACACCCCAACCGCGTAAAAACAACCTGCGGTGGAAATGTTGGGGAATCACGACAAATTGCTCAAATACATGTTACTAAATATTACATTGTTATTCAACACAAAGATTACAAATACTTGTTTTTAAATTAACGGGAACTAAGGCCAGAGTCCATTCCTACGTGTAGCATTCTTGAATAATTATCGCACGTATAATTACCTGAAACATATGTGAAAATAAAATCAACATTGAATGCTGGTGAGTAACATAGGTTTTGTGGTCAAATTCATGGCTAAAGTGTTGAAAAAGGTTAACCAACTACATGAGTTGATTTTATAAGTAAATCTTTGTAGCCTTGAACCTTGACAAAAATGTTTCTTTCGTAAAATCATATAATTAATCGTAAAACTTTGTATGGTTTATATATCTTTAATTTGAAAACCATTTGTCATTTATCTAAACCCATTGTCCTTGCTATGTGTAAACCAAATTGTATTGTCGAGTATAAAATCAAATTATCTTGTCTTGTCTAAAACCAAATTGTCATGTCTAGTAGAAAACTAAAGTGTGGTTTGTTGGCGAATACATTCAAGCTTGTGTTGACTTGAAAAAGGGTTTGTCAAAGTATGTTTTTGATTTCTGTCATTCCCCAAACTTCCCCACATGCCCTGGGAAATTTGGTAACGGGATTGTCAGTCCTATGGTATCCATTGTTTAAAAAGGTTGTCTGAGGCGCGCCTCGAGGCTTACGCCTCGTATGAGGTGGTGGAAAAATGTCTAAGAGGCTTAGGCTCATAGTGGTCATTCGAAACCTAAGCCTCAGTCATCCGAGGCGATACGAGGAGGTGAGGCGAGGCGGTGAGGCTTAAGCCTCATCAGACTTGTGAAAATTGAAAGATTTTGGGTTTTCTTGACTTTATTTTTGGACTCATTTAATGTCTATTGGGCTTAATTGATGGTCTAGCCCAAGAGTTCACTTAAAAAACATATCTATTAGGTTAAAAAACCCTAATAGAAGATCAGAATCTCCACGCAGTTAACCTCCAAGTAGTCAACCTCCAAGCACGCATAATATATTGTGATTCTTCTCCAAGCACGCAAATTTCAGACCAATTTCAGGTTCATTCTCGCTAACACAGTACACAGAAAGTTCATTTGTTGTTTTAATTAGGTTTTTCTTACTTTTTTTGTTATGTTTTCTTAAATTTTTTGTTGTTTTAGTCAGAATATTTTTCTGATTCTTCTCCATTTTTTTGTTTTAATTCCAATAATTAGTATGGCTGGTGAACATGAAGTTCCACCAGAAGGTGAAAAAAAAGGTTACAAATACCTAAAATGCAAGTTTTGTAATAAAGTTATTACCGGTGGCGTTTCAAGGATGAAAGCACATCTTGGTGGCACGCACAAAAATGTTGCACCGTGTCCTCAAGTACCACGGGAAGTGAAAGATGAGATTAGAGAATATGTTAAACAGTTTGAAACAGCAAAATTCCAATACCAGCGGGATTTTGAAGACATAATTGATGTTGGAGCATACTTTGTAAGTAGTACTGGTGGAGCTGGAAGTGGGAGTGTTTAATCTTCTGCACGTGTTCAAAAGGGTGCAACGTAACAAAGTATGCTTAGATTTTTGAATCCCGAAGTAGACAATGAGGAAGGACCAACGGTGGAAGAAAATATGACACCAGCTGTTGCTAAAGAGCAACGCAACAAAGTTTGTTTAGACGTTGGAAGATTTTTTTTATGAGAACGGAATCCCTTTTAATGTTGCAAAAAGTACTTCATTCGCTAGCATGCTCCGATCAGTTGGTAACTATGGTCGAGGATTGAAACCTCCAACCATGTATTAGTTGAGGACTTGGATACTGCAAGAAGAAGTAAATACAACAAAAGCACTTGTGGCAGGCATAAAAGATACATGGAAGAGTACTGGAGTGTCGTTGTTATCAGATGGTTGGTCTGATATGAGAAATAGAAGTCTCATCAACTTTTTGGTGAACAATCCACATGGTACAGTTTTCTTGAAGACGATTGATGCATCCGATTGTATGAAGAATGCCGACAAATTATTTGAGTTGCTTGATGCGGTGATTGAAGAAATTGGTGAAGACATTGTTGTTCAAGTCTTGACTGATAATCCAAGTGCATACAAAAAGGCTAGAGAGTTGTTGATGGAGAAGAGGAAATCTTTGTATTGGACCCCATGTGCTGCTCATTGCATTGACTTAATGCTTGAGAAAATTGCGGAGTTGACCCAACTAAAAAGAGCTTTGATTAAAGCAAAAAGAAAATCAGCAACTTCATTTATAACCATCAGTGGGTATTAAGTTTAGCTAGAAAATTTTTAAAGAAGGATCTTCTTCGACCCGCCGCCACTAGATTTGCCACCGCTTTTTTGACTTTAGAAAGTGTATATAAATTGAAAGAACCACTACAAAAAATGTTTTTTTTTTCAATCGAATGGAATAGTTGTGCTCGGGCAAAGAAAGCTGATGGAATTGAGGTAAAAAAGATAATCATAGACGAGAAAACTTTTTGGCCTAGTGTGGTTTATTCTCTTAAAACCACAAAACCACTTGTCGAGGTTTTGAGGGTTGTTGATAGGGAGCAGTCATCGGGTATGGCTTTTATTTATGGTGCGATGGATGAATGCAAGGAAAAAATTGCAAGTAACTTTGATAATAAAGAGTCTTCTTATAAAGAGATTTGGGATATCATTGATGAAAAATGGCAAAACCAAATGCATCGTGACTGACCGCCTACTACTTGAATCCTCGATTTAGATGGAGTCCCAACGTTTCTAACCTCCCAGAAATTAAATTGGGATTGTACAGATGCATGGATAGACTTGTTAAAAATGAGGAAGTCTATATGAAGATCGAATCTCAACTTGATGATTACAATTAAAAAGAGGATTGTTTGGACGCTCTGCTCATATATGGATCGTGTACCAAGTAATTAAATTATAAGTTCTGATTATTTACTCCTCTTATTTATTTAATTATTCTCTAATTTATTTTTTCCTTAACTTATATAGTTACATGGTGGGACAATTATGGAGATGAAGTTCCAGAACTAAAAGCCTTCGCGATGAAGATATTGGGTGTTACTTGTTCAGCTTCAGCTTGTGAATGTAATTGGAGTACGTTCAATCAAGTTCATACAAAAAGAAGAAATCGGTTGGGCACGGATAGGATGAACAAGTTAGTGTACGTTTTGTACAATAGGAGATTGAAGCAAAGTTTATAAAGAAAACGAAATCTAAAAGAAGATGAAGACCCGATAGTTGCCGATGAGGTTTTGTCAGATGATGAGTGGATAGCCAACCCGAGTGGGGATGAAGATGAAGATGGCGAAGAAGTTGAGAGTTCATCTAGGAGGAAAAGGAAAAGAGTTATTAATTTGGTTGATGAAGATGACAATGACGATCTAAATACGCCAAATGAAAACTTTGAGGAGGAGGATGATAATGATGCGGAGTGGAACGAGTATTATGATATTTAGATGTCAGTTTAAGCTATTTGAACTATTTTATGGTGTTTGTTTTATGTTAAACCTTGTTTGTTGAACTATTTTCTATTTATGATGTTTGTTTTATGTTAATTTGTGATTTTTATGAGAGATATCTATGTTTTTTTTTTAAATCTTTCAAGGCTTACGCCTCGACCTGCCTCGAGGCTTACGCCTCGTGAGCCTAAGGGAAAACGCCTCGATACCCGTTTTAGCCTTTTTAAACCTTGATGGTACCATAACATACTACCAGTCGGATCAAAGCTAATGAATGTATCATTGTTGAGTTCAACGCACCATCAAGTTTCATACAAATTGAAAGTGTACTATATATATATATAAACCATGTATATTGTTTTGAAATCTTGAAATTCATAAAAGGCATATATGAATCACCCCAAAACATTTGAAAAAGTAAAAGAGGGGAACCATGTACTCACCAGTTGCGTAGATGTCCTGTTCAATCGTATATGCAAAGCTCAAGTGTTCCTAATATTTCAGATAGTTATATAGTTAGTGTGTATCGTGGCTTAAACGGAAGAACAAATAGAATGAGGTTTATTAACCAAAGGAGTGAAGGATCTCGTATAATATGGTTCATAATACCTTGCATTCTGATTGGAAAGTGTCTATAGGTGTTTGGACCCGTTACGACATGTTAAAGTGGTTTACGCCACTTTAATGGGTCGTATGCTTAAATACGGGTCTGGATGGTCGAATGAGTCCTATAATGAGTCCGATATGTCAAAACATGTTTATTAATGTTGTATGATCAGTTTATATGTCAAAACTATTGTTCATGTAGGTTTAAAACTATTTTACGCAAAAAGGGTATTTTTGACATTTTAAAAATGTATAAAGTTGACTCGTCATTTGACTATCCAAAAGGAATGACCATAAGGTATAACCTCAGAGAATTATTCCCTATATTACTATGGTCATATAAATGGGCTTGGTCGGATCCTAAGGTTGACCAAACTGGTCAGAATCAAAAGTCAAAGCAAAAGTCAAACTGTTTGGCTTTTGATATAGAATTGAGGTCTAAACTGAATATGAAGAGTTGAGCATGTCAAAATATGTTATTTTCGTTCATACAAACTGATATTATGTCAAAATATTGGGTTTCGATAGTTTAAAGTTCAATTAGCTTAAAATGCCCTTTTACTAGTTTTGACTTTTTAAACATAACATGCTTGACTCATCATATCGCCTATTGAACGTAATTATTAGAAGGTATGTTTAGAGGGGAATCATACCAACATTATTACGATCATGTAGGAAAGTTCGGATTGAACTTTGAGTTGACCATAGTGGTCAGAACTGGAAGTCAAACCTAAAGTCAAACTGTTTGACTTTTAGTTGGAAACTAGCTAATTAATTAAAATTGAGCACTACTAAGGCAGATTGAAACCTGCTCCCAAACTCCAGGAAAGCTCTCAAGAATAGATTTTAGAGTGAATGTGAAGGTGTGAGTTCAAAGAACACCTTGATCACCTATTTATACTAATCAATAATGCTCCCAAATCATGACACGTGTTGCCAAGGATAATTAGAAGTTTATTAGTGTCACCTAAGGTGTCATATGGAAGATAAAGAATGGAAATTTCGGAGCTAGGTGGCAGAAATAGAGCGTAGGTTGCAAAACTTGGTGATAAAGGAAATTTTCTGCATCTGGGCACCCCTTACGAACTGTAACCAAAGCCTTACGGTAGTGAGGCACTTTAACGCCAAAAAATTTGCATTTTTGACAGTTTTGGCCCATGGACTTGCACTATCAGCTTTTTGACATTTTTAACTCCTCTAACTTGTTACTAAAGCTATATGAAGGGTATTTAAGGTATGTGTAACATATCTTTGTCTCAGAATGTACGTTATGTTCAAATGTCGGTTAACGAAATATTTCTGAAGGAAATATAAAAGTTTTGAAAGGCTTTTCACCGGGGTTACAATAGTCTTTATCAAGAAAGTGTTCACCTATTGGACTTGTAGGAACAAACGTGAATGGTACTTCATCCGTGATGATTCCTGTAGTATCCTTACTATATCACTAAAGCCTTTTCCTTATTCTTTTCTTTCTTCCTAGACTCCCCATGATTCTTTGATGTTCTTCAGTTCTTTGGGAAGTAGCTGGTTCGGATTTATCTTCAACATTTTTAGATTCACCAACATTCCTTGTAATAGACACACTAGCACCTCCACCTTGATTATCATCATCATTATTGTTGATACATGTTGTCTGTTGCCTACATCATAGAGTTGAGTCATGAATGTAATAGGATTGTACATTAGTTTATTTGGATTTGTAATGTATAGTTTACTTTCACGCAGATGTAGCAGTCCATACGGATGTAAACATAGCTAGTTGGCACGAATGGTGGGATGTCTATTCGTATGAAAGGCCTCATCTTCACGGAAGTGTTTGCCTATATATAGGTGTGTGGATTGAGAGCTCAGTATAAGTTTTGCGTTCTAGATGGCGATGCTCTGTCCAACTGTTTTCTGGATCTATACACGTTCAAACAGTTAATGAAAAAGTGAAATTAAGGAAATCTTGTGTTTGTCACCTAGTCTAACGAATTCCACGCGTTAAGATTAGTTACATTGATTTGGCCTGAGCAAATTCGACAACAAATGTTCCTCACAAATGGTATCAGAGCTTGGAGGCCAATTTCAGAGACTATACACAAGATTCAAGCCTCTGAAGACTTCTCATTCTACTCATTTTCTTCTTTTTCATCATTTCTGATAGATTTAACGGTTGAAATGGACTGAATTTTTCAAGTACTACATAAAACACATTTGTAACAAACCCTCTTAAAATCAGCTTAAAACTCGATCAAAATCATATCAAAATCGTCAAAAAATGGAAAAACACGAAACTGATTAGCTTGCACGAAGGAACTCTATCCATACAAACAAGATTCGTCCGCACGAAAGAGAAATTTCATAAGTTTGAAAAATTCCTTTGCGCGAAAGAGTATTTTCTGTCCAAAAATTTACCTTCGTACGAATTGAAAAGTTTGATTATTTGTGTTTTCAGGTTCGTACAAATTAATCTTCTTCCGCACCAGAATATTTGTCATCTGCAATTTTTTTACAAAATGGAGAACGAATTCCACAACGCATTCACGACAGCTCCTACTACGGTGGTTCAGAACTTAAACTTGGATAATGAACTTGGTACGATGACCAAACCGCCAAAATTGATGAGTATGGACGAATTCAAGGGTTGGCATGAACGGTTTTCGAACTGGGTCAAAGCAAATTATATGGATTGTTGGTACGCAATAGTAGAGGAGTATGTGGAACTTCTTGCGGAAAATGGTGAAAAGAAAACCTTAATGCAATTTACATCGATCGAAAAGGAAAGTTTCATAAGGGAGAAGAAGATGCTAAACGTTTTCCAACAAGCTATCAAAGACGATATCTTCACACTTCTACAACACTAGAGAACAACGTAATCAATCTGGACTGCGCTAAAACTTAAATATCAAGGCAGTCAATCGATGCAGAAGAGTAAAAAGGCCTTCTTAAAAAAGGAGTTCGATATCATTACTTGTTTAAAGGGTGAATCTTTGAAATAGATAGTTGAAAGTTATTGCTACCTGGTGGCTGAGATGAAGAGGTGGGGCGTTAGCACAGAAAATGATGAATTGGTGGACAAGTTGGCCGACACCTTACCATAGGGCGGGGATTGGTCAAGATACTTAATGATCCTGAAAAACAATACCAGAGAATATGATAGTCTAACTCTTGGAAGTTTTATTAAAAAGTTGGAGGGACATGAGCTCGGACTGCGAAAGATGGCCAAGATGCAGAGCTCAAACGTGCAACAAAAAGTGAACCTTTACTACAAAAGTAGTGGTTCATCTAACAATCAAAGTCCAAAGATCCAGACCGCGTTCAACGCATACAATTCGTCCAGACCATCTCCAAAAATCTTGAGCAGTGGCAGTGGTTTCTCGTCATTTCCGAGTTTTGAACCAAAATCTCCGACTCAGAGTCCACAATCTTCAAAGAGCTCCAACAATTACACGAGCCAAAACAATTCAAGCCCACATGTGATTCAATGCAATATCGTTGTAAAACTTTAGAATACTCAAGGTTTTGATGAATCAGCAGCGAAGTAACATATAACATTTCTGGCATCTGTTCTCGAGTCATATGAAAGCTTAGTCGCAGGAAAAATTGGCAACCCAAATATGACTAAGGAAGACTACGACCAGATTGATCCAAAGGAGCTAGAGTTGATCGACATAAAGTGGTGCATGGCTAGTATTGTTAGAAAGGTGCAGAGGTTCATGGAGATTACGGGGAGAAACAGTTTGGCTGGTCCTGATTCAAAACTGGGTTTTGATTTGTCGAAAGTCACTTGCTTTAAGTGCAAGGAATGAGGACACTTCAAGAGGGAATGCCCAAATAGAAAAGTGCAAGGCAACAACAATCTGTTCGACGATGATTAATACAAGAAAGCTATATGTGTCAAAACTATTGCTCATATAGGTTTAAAACTATTTTACGCAAAAAGGGTATTTTTGACATTTTAAAAGTGTATAAAGTTGACTCGTCATTTGACTATCTATATCGAATGACCATAAGGTATAACCTCAGAGGGATATTCCCTATATTACTATGGTCATATAAATGGGCTTGGACAGATTGTAAGGTTGACCAAACGGGTCAGAATCGAAAGTTAAAACAAAAGTTAAATTGCTTGGCTTTTTATATAGAATTGAGGTCTAAACTGAATATGATGAGTTGAGCATGTCAAAATATGTTATATTAGTTTATATAAACTGATATGATGTCAAAATATTGGGTTTCGATAGTTTAAAGTTCAATTAGCATTAAATGCCCTTTTACTAGTTTTGTCTTTTTAAACATAACATGCTTGACTCATCATTTCGCCTGTTGAACATAATTATCAGTAGCTATGTTCAGAGGGGAATCATGCCAACATTATTATGATCATGTAGGAAAGTTCGGATTGAACTTTAACTAGACCATAGTGGTCAGATCTAAAAGTCAAACGTAAAGTCAAACTGTTTGACTTTTAGTTAGAAACTAGCTAATTAATTGAAATTGAGCAATGGAGGAAGACTTACTGAACTTAAGGTCTCCTAAGGAGGATTGAAAGCTGCTCCCAAACTCCAGGAAAGCTCCCAAGAACAACTTTTAGAGGGAATGTGAAGATGTGAGTTCAAAGAACACCTTGATCACCTATTTATACAAAACAATAATGCTCCCAAGTCATGACAAGTGTTGCCAAGGATCATTAGAAATTGATTAGTGTCACCTAAGGTGTCACAAGGAGGAGTAAGAGTGGAAATTTCGGAGCTAGGTGGTAGAAATTGAGCATAGGTGGCCAAACTTGGTGATTAAGGAAATTTTATGCATCTAAACACCCCTTACGGACCGTAACCAAAGCCTTACAGTCTGTGAGGCACTCTGATGCCAAAAATTTTGCATTTTTGACAGTTTTGGCCTTTGGACTTGTACTATCAGAATGTATGTTATGTTCAAATCATTACATTCAAATGTCGGTTAACGAAATATTTCTGAAGGAAATATAAAAGTTTTGAAAGGCTCAAAATTTTCACAGGGGTTACAATCTCCCCTACTTTAGAAAATTTTGTCCCGAAATTTA
>JARYGA010050149.1:0-17341 GCA_030545235.1 Helianthus tuberosus | reverse complement strand
AAAAGCTGCTGTCGTGTAAACCTCAAACCTGAATGTTAATGACAAGGAAGACTCTGCCGGTGCTGGAATTCTATGGTGATCAGGAGGGAAGAGTGACCAGAAAACTGGAATTAAGAAACCAGCAGTTATTTTAATTTCATATTTTATAAAAATATAGATTATTAATAGAATAGTAATAATAATTGATATTTTGTAACTGTATTTGACATGCTATTTAATGATAATAATTGATATTTTGGAAAAAGAAAGTGTTTCGGATAAACACAACCTGTTTTTTGAAGAAAAAAAAAAAAAAAAAAAGACTTCCCGGTTTGACCTGTAACCTGACCCGTCCGACCCACCCATTTTACCACTATTATGGAAAGTAACGTATCGTGGAAAGAACAAGTGACGAAATATAAATGTACCAGGGTATTGTGCTTCATCCTCATAGTCTGAACAAAACAAATGATCCTGCGCAAAAAAAGGTAGAATATATATATAACAAAAATGTCAAATTTATTATTTCAAAAAACAAAGATGTTCCTACAAACTTACCTGACTTCTGCTTCCAATCTTATGGCCCATTTCTGCATAAAAAGAAGAATAAAACAAAATTCTAATGTGAGTATTTCATTGAGCAAAGTCATAAAAATAAACATATAAAATATAAATCAACATGCACTTCACGTGGTCTGCGGAAAAAAAGGTCACATTTGCTACCTGTATTGGAAACATTAGGGTTCACTGCTAGAGTCAAGCCCAAAAAACAATCATCCGTTTTACGGCTGAAATCCCAGAGATTCAACTCAAGATTTGGTTGTGATCCTGTAGAATAATTACATATCATAATCAATATCAGCCTTAACATCAGCATCACCATACTATATACCAATGACAGTTTCAATTCATTTACATACTAATGGTTCATTTCGTTTAGGTTATGATTATTTATATCAATCTGTTTTCAAATACTCACCCATGTTGTCCATCTTCAGCTGAAGTGGATCCACAAGTGAACGAGAAATACATGTGTTAACCTATGAAATGCAGCACGTGAGATGGTTCAAGTATTTAACAAATATTCTTTTAGGTATTATAACTTGTAAGACAAGTGAATAACCACTTTACATAGAAAAATGGATGTTTTAAACACTGCTCTGCGGTCAGCCTCCTTTGTGGGTCCCACAAACACAGTTGCTACATCACATAGAAACAATATTATCAGCTGTAAAAATAACATATGCAGATTCTACAGAATGCTACTCACCTTGATCAAATCAATAGCTTCTGAGCTTGCATTTGGGATCAGGTCAGCAAGATTAGCAGGCATAATCTACACAGACAAAAGAAAGGCATTTAGATGAATGTGTGTGTGCGTGAGAGAGAGAGAGAGAGAGGGAGAGATGAATAGAAATATTAAACCATACGCACCTCTAAATAACGCATATCCATTAACCGAGCAACATTCCTTGCTTCTGGAAAGAGGGTCCAATCTGGTGTGCCGAGAACACAGCATATCTTGCACAACTGATCTATTTCACTGTCCAATCATAGAAACAAATATCTGAAGTCATCTATAAGCTTTAGATTCAAAACGGAACAAAAAAACAATGTATACATATGAAAACGTATTTCTTTAAAATGAACAATAACTGGTTCCATGAGTTTTGACTGTTAGAGCTGGAATCGTAGATAAGTATTCTAATAGTCTTTAAGCTTAGCTTCACAATGGAAGAGAGTAAAGCACACTGCTTTTAGATAAATAACGATAAATAACAATGGAAGCCTTGCAGCTAGGGCTGTAAACGAACCGAACGTTCAGCGAACAGTTTGTGAACTGTTCGGGGGGAAGTTTGCTAATGTTCGTTCATTTAATAAATGAACAAACACGAACAAAAGAATTCGTTTGATAAGTTAAACAAATGAACATGAATAGAGGCTGTGTTCGTTCGTTTATGTTTATGTTCGTGAACGTTGGGTAATGTCAGGGGTGGATACCCCTGATCGTACCGTTCTCGTAGTGTAAAAAAAATAAAAAATTCCGGTTTTATACAAAGGATACCCCTGATCCCCCAAAAAAATAAATTGTGATGCTCCTGAATTTTTGGGCTAGCTCCCCTAATGTATTCATTTACGTTCGCTCGCTTATGTTCATTTGTCTTCGTTCATTTAAAGACTAATTTATTTTATATTTCTATTTTATTGGTTTTAGTTTTAAAAAAAATTGAAACCATAGTTATATTGTACACCTCCGCCAACATCGTCATTTGACCATTTCAATTTCAAATTGTGTCAAAGTTTGACAAACTTCTTAATTTTTGTGTTAATTATGTCAACTATATTCGTATAGTTATGTTAAGTACTTATTAATTTTTGGTGGGTTCTTCATAATCTTTTGGATGAAAAATGCTGATTTTATTTTAAAATGTATATATAACATTCCTTTGTGTTCATTTATGTTCATGAACATTTGTTTGTGTTCTTTTATGTTCGGTAAGTGTTCATGAACATGTTAATTTCCTTAATGAACGAACACGAACAAGAAATCTCATTCGTTAAGCGTTCGTGAACCGTTCATGAACATGTTCATTCCGTAACGAACGAACACGAACAAGGAGTTCGTTTACACCCCTACTTGCAGCCACAGAATACACCGATCTAATTTCAGCAAGTATTGCACAAGAAAGTCACCTTTCACCAGAAAACATGGGGCACAAAGTGAAAAGTTCAACAAGTATTACACCAACCCACATATCTGCAACCAACTTCATTTTTCAATACAAGGAACATGAAGATGTGATTATATCACAACGATGGCCTTTATGTCATTTCACATTATCATCTGGATCCCATTTATACGATGTAAGAATGATATGCAAGAAACACATACCTATGGCAGGAGTGTATGATAAAGATTGCAACAGGACTTCTGGTGCTCGATACCTAGCCAAAGAAGACATGTAAGCTTTTTATACAGCAAAGTGATACAAATTTCTAATAGTATGTAAAAGAAATAATTTCTAAGAAGAAAATGAAAAGAAAAATAACAATAAAAAGTACAGCATCATGTAAGTACTCACCAGCGAGTAGAAACATAATCCGTAAAAGGAGGTGCAGATGACACTTCTCTAGCCAGCCCAAAATCGACAATTTTAATAGTATTGTTGGTCACCAGCCACTCTCCAAGAGTTGCACTGCCTTGTGTCCCCTAACAGTAACATAGCATGCAATCTTACTGTTACCCCTGATGCCAAAAGATCTTAGAGTACACCTTGCTGTCAATGTCAATACCAAAATTATAAACACTACACCACACTATATAACTTTCATGAATTTTTGAGCCGGGGATCTCACTGGAAGCAGCCTCTCTATTCCTACGGGGTAGAGGTAAGACTGTCTACAATTTACCCTCCTCCTCTGACCCTACCTTATTAGCTTTGCTATTGGTGGGATTTACGGATGATGATGATCAAATCTACAGGCTTTTCAAAGGTGATCAAAATGCCCTTCCTTTTTTTCATATGATTAAGTCCCGATTATTTAGTAAGGACTTTTTTTGTCAACTTTTTGAAAGTCAAGGCATCTAATCATTCTATTTCAAATGTGCGTTCGTGTCAACCTATGAATATGTGTCATGTCCGGGTTCACGTGTGAAAAATGATTTTCGGGTTCGATGCGTCAAAACCCATGAACATGGTCCGTTTAGCAGCCTTAGTCTTATGTGTAAATTCATCGGAAGTCTTGTAAGCTATTTTTTTTTATATTTGCACAAAAGTAAATATGAATTAAATGGCTAACTTGTAACCCAACAGCAACACTAAGCAGTTGAATCTTGTTCACTCCGACCCTTAACTTGGCGTTTCGATACTTTTTTACTGTGTTGATATCCAAATGCCGAACATGCATTTTAGCTCTCAAAAATTAGTATATTATGCTGGTTTTTAGCCTGCAGCTAAGTATATGAGGCTGGTCTTTTAGTGATACAGTTCGGTTTTGGCATGTTCAGACCGTTTCAAGCCAATTTTGCGCCTGGACGGACCCAAGGTTCGCATCACCTGCACCTAATTAGTCTAAAGGCGCCATTTTCATACTTATGATCCATACCAGAATGGCAGAATATATAGAAAGTAAAGACTAAAAAAACATGGCACTTGTAGCATCCGATTCACTGAATATTAACAAAAAAAAACAAGATTGACAACAAATTTATATGTTTTTGTCAACAGGGTTGGTGTCAATGGAGCAACCACATGCGGCCAAAGCCTTTGAATCATAAGCTAGGGGCGCAGAACAGATGGCTCGGGTCACAGGTAAGAGTCGACATTTATCAATACTTATTCTCAGGTCACAGGTAAGAGTCAACATTTATCAATACTTATTCTCAACATATCAAACAAGAAAGTTACAACATAACAATCATGGTTGATATATAAATGCAGAGTCATGCCAATGATACCAACATTTCACCCTAATTCCCACTGTTGTATGCTCCAAAGATTCAACTCGCAACACTTAACAGAATTTTGATATTGCTGATCATACCTTCAGAATGTTGTCACTGAACACGTCGGGTCAACTGTTTTGGAGATCCAATTCTCCAAACAGAGTAACCACATCCACTACTTCACATAACGCAACCCATTAAGCAAAACCTTATACGTCTTCTCGTTCATAAAACTATCCTTCTTCCTAAACTCCTCAACAACATCAAACGCCTCATCCACCCTCCCTTCCCTACACAACCCTTCAACAACCGTCTTATACGTCAACAAATCAGGCGACATCGACTCACCCAACATATCAAAAACAACCTTAATCGCCTCATCAAACCTCCCTTCCATCGCAAGCGAGCATATCAAAATCATAAAACTACTCCCTTTCGGCACCAACCCCTTCCCTCTCATCTCTTTATAAAACCCCAAACCCTCATCCACCCGCCCCTTCTCACACAACCCATGAATCAAATAACAATAACTATACAAATTCGCCTCATTCCTATACAACCCCATCTCGTTAAAAACCCGAACCGCCTGATCAACCTCCCCACATTTCGCGTGCGCTTTCATAACCATATTCATTACAAAAGTATCCGGCACCACCCCTGCAGCTTTCATCTGTTTCCACATTGATTTCACACCACGTAAATACACGAAACAAACATTAACATTATTAAACCGTCTAAATAACGCATATCCATTAACCGAGCAACATTCCTTGCTTCTGGAAAGAGGGTCCAATCTGGCGTGCCAAGAACACAGCATATCTTGTACAACTGATCTGTTTCACTGTCCAGTCATAGAAACAAATATCTGAAGTCATCTATAAACTTTAGATTCAAAATGAAACAAAAAAAAAAAAAACAATGTATACATATGAAAACGTATTTCTTTAAAATGAATAATAACTGGTCGGCGGTAAGTTTGTTAATGTTCATTCGTTTAATAAATGAACAAACACGAACAAAGAATTTGTTTGATAAGTTAAACAAATGAACATGAATAGAGGTTGCGTTCGTTTGTTTATGTTCATGAACGTTGGGTAATGTCTTCATTTATGTTCGCTCGCTTATGTTCATTTGTCTTCGTTTATTTAAAGCTAATTTATTTTATATTTCTATTTTATTGGTTTTAGTTTTTAAAAAAAAAATTGAAACCATAATTATATTGTACGCCTCTGCTAACATCCATCATTTGACCATTTCAATTTCAATTTGTGTCGAAGTTTGACAAACTTCTTAATTTTTGTGTTAATTATGTCAACTATTTTCGTATAGTTATGTTAAGTACTTATTAATTTTTGGTGGGTTCTTCATAATCTTTCGGATGAAAAATGCAGATTTTATTTTAATATATATATAGGGAGGAGATCATGCGAGAACCACCCTTATTGCGAGAACCGCGAGAACCAATGTGAACACAACCTAAAATAGCTAAAAAAACCTAACCCCCACCCCCCCCAAAAAAAAACCTAAACCGCCCCCCCCCCCCCCCCCCCCCCCCCCCCAAGCTAAAATGCTAAAAACTAAACCCCCAAAAAACCTAAAAAAATAAAAAAAAAATCTAAATCTTTTTTTAATTTTTTTTATGCTCAAATCGCTACTTTTAGTGGCCAAAAAATTTTTTTAAAAAAAAAAAAAAAATTTATTTTAATTTTTTTTTTGGCTTCGAAAAGTAGCGATTTTTATATAAAAAAATATTAAAAAAAAAAAATTTTGTGTGATTTTTAGCTATTTTTAGGCATTTTTGGTTGTGTTCACATTGGTTCTCGCAATAAGAAGTGGTTCTCGCATGATCTTCTCCCTATATATATATATCTATACTATATAATAAAAGAAACTATTTTAGAGACACTTGTCATCATATTAGGCCATGTCTTATAGATAATTTTTATTTTAATTTAATCTCTTCTAATTAATTATAGATAATCCTCCTACTAAATATTATTTAGTTTAATTATTAGTTTTATATTTATTTATTTACTTCAAATTCAAACTTAGTTATCTAATTTGATATTAGAGTAAATTACGATTTTGGCCCATGTGGTTATATCACTTTTACCCTTTTAGCACAAAAAGGATTTTTTTTAACATCTGAGCCCTCAACGTCTTTTTTTCTAACTCTTTTGGACCCCAACGTCTTTTTTTCTAACCCTTTTGGTCACTAAAAGTAAATGGATGGGGTTAGTATTAGGGGCCAAAAGGGTTAGAAAAAAAGACGTTTGAGGCTCAGATGTTAAAAGATTCATTTTTTGGCTAAAAGGGTAAAAGTGATATAACCACAGGGGCCAAATTCGTAATTTACTCTTGATATTAACTATATATTTGAACGTTTAGACATCGTTAACAAATTTTACTACAATATAATAATCTATTTATATCAATCTAAATATATATCTATACTATACTATATAATAAAACCTTAATGTGTGACATCCATCATTCATTGTAAGCATTTATTTTATGATTTTCTCGCCTCACTTCCAAACTTATCTTATATTAATTAAATAAATAAATGAATAATGAGCTAATATTAAATTTCATCCTACTTTAAATTTTGAATACCATTCTTCTATTTTTCTAATAAAGTATTATTCTAAAATTTAAATTGTTAAGTTAAGATATTTTTAAATAAAATAAATTAATTATCACGAAAACCAAACTTTGTATTAATATATGAAATATTTTTGTTTTCATTACTAAAAAAATATTATACCAATTTTATTACATAATTTATAAATCAATTTGTCGGAATTGGTACCAACATTTCATCACTCAAATAGATGCTAATTTGTTTCTTGAATAACATATCAATCACCATATCAATCGCGTATCGAGTATTATCCATTAGTATATTGAAAGATCTGACTTTTTTATTATTGGTATATAAAATTAGATTTATTAAACCCGTGTAATACACGTGGTTTTTTAAAGATATACCTTTTTTATTATTTATTATACAAAATTACATTTATTCGACCCGTGTAATACATGAGGTTTTTAAACATATAACTTTTCATTATTTGATATATAAAATTAGATTTATTCAATTTGTACAATACACTGGGTTTTTTAAGGATATATATTTTTTATTATTTAGTATAAAAAATTACATTTATTCAACCCGTGTAATACACATATTTTTAAAGATGTAACTTTTTTATTATTTGGTATATAAAATTACATTTATTCAACCCGTGTAATAAATGAGGTTTTTTAAAGATGTATTATTTTATTATTTGGTAAACAATATTACATTTATTCAACCCGTGTAATACACGTGGTTTTAAAGATATAACATTTTTATTTGGTATATAAAATTATATTTATTCAACCCGTATAATATGGTTCTTATAGATATAACTTTTTATTTTTTAATATATAAAATTATATTTATTCAACCCGTGCAATAAAGGAGGTTTTTAAAGATATATTGTTTTATTATTTAGTATATAAAATACATTTATTCGACCCGTGTAATACACGGGATTATAACCTAGTATATATATATATATATAGATATAT
Source organism: Helianthus tuberosus (assembly GCA_030545235.1). Classification (NCBI taxonomy): domain Eukaryota; kingdom Viridiplantae; phylum Streptophyta; class Magnoliopsida; order Asterales; family Asteraceae; genus Helianthus; species Helianthus tuberosus. The sequence goes on along the minus strand of JARYGA010050149.1, from coordinate 9,339 downwards.
ATATATAGGTAGAGGATCCTGTAAAAAAGGCCTAAAGTGTGAGAAAGATAAGAAAGAATCTCAGCCATTAGATCTTTGATCTAATGGTTGAGATCAATAGGGACCAAATTGTAAAATGTGTTTTTATTTTTGGACTAATTTGTAAATTGTAGGGGTAATATAGTCTTTTATATCCACTAGAATTTAGGAAACTGCAAATCATAATCCTACAATTTCGATCCTCTTTCTTCTTTCAGAATTTTACGAACAACATCATCAAATCACCATCTGTTGATTCAATTAAAACCCTAACACTCCGACGATTGAACATCTCCGCCTTCCTCCGCCGGTTGACATCTCCGCCGATCTCATCTCCGCCGTTCTGATCTCCATCGATTTTCCTCCACCGATCTGACATCTCTGCCGATCTCCGCCGATTGAACATCTCCGCCGATCTGAATCATCGACGTCTCTGCCGCTCTGAATCATCGACGTCTTCGCCGGCACTGGAACGATGGGTTGTAGTGTTATACAGAGTTAGAAAATGGTAATATGGTGTTATATACCATTCATAGTGTTTTTATAGTCATTTATAGTGTTATAAGTCATTTGTAGTGTTATATCTTGTTTATAGTGTTATATAGTTATTGAATGGTGTTATATAATTATTGAATGGTGTTATATATTTATTGAATGGTGTTATATGTGTGCTGAATGGTGTTATTTTTGTTTACTGAATGATGTTATTTTTTGTTTGCTGGATGGTTTTTTTTTTTGTTTCTGAATGGTGTTATTTTTTGTTTACTGAATGGTGTTATTTTGTGTACTGAATGGTGTTATATTTTTGTTTACTGAATGGTGTTATTTTGTTTCTGAATGGTGTTATTTTGTTTCTGAATTGTGTTATTTTTTGTTTACTGAATGGTGTTATATCTTGTACTGAATGGTGTTATTTTGTGTACTGAATGGTGTTATATTTTTGTTTACTGAATGGTGTTATATTATTTTCGTAAAAACACCATGAATTGAACTATGAATTTTTTAAAACACCATGTCATGAACATGGCTCTGATTCTGTGAATGATGCAAAAAAAATTAAAATGAATAATGTTATGGACGGTTATATTCCTTAAATCAAGGATTTTCTCTCTCCAAATCCTTAAATCAAGGATTACCATATTTGAATTTGTTAATGCATTTACAATCTTACCCTTTTCAATTAATTTAGATCTAATGGTTGAGATTCTTTCTTACCTTTCTCACACTTTTGGTCTTTTTTACAATAACTCCACCCTATATATATATATATATATATATATATATATATATATATATATATAACATTCCTTTGTGTTCATTTATGTTCATGAACATTTTTGTTTGTGTTCATTTACGTTCGGCAAGTGTTCATGAACATGTTCATTTTCTTAATGAACGAACACACACAAGAAATCACGTTCGTTAAGTGTTCGTGAACTGTTCATGAACATGTTCATTCCTTAACGAACGAACACGAACAAGGTGTTCGTTTACACCCTTACTTGCAGCCACAGAACACATCGATCTAATTTCAGCAAGTATTGCACAAGAAAGTCACCTTTCACCAGGAAACATGGGGAACAAAGTGAAAAGTTCAGCAAGTATTGCACCAACAGCCCACATTTCTGCAACCAACTTCATTTTTCAATACAAGGAACATGAAGATGTGACTATATCACAACGAGGGCCTTTATGTCATTTCACATTATCATCTGGATCCCATTTATACAATGTAAGAATGATATGCAAGAAACACATACCTATGGCAGGAGTGTATGATAAAGATTGCAACAGGACTTCTGGTGCTCGATACCTAGCCAAACAAGACATGTAAGCTTTTAATATAGCAAAGTGATACAGATTACTAATAGTATGTTAAAGAAATAATTTCTAAGAAGAAAATGAAAAGGAAAATAACAATAAAAAGTACAGCATCATGTAAGTACTCACCAGCGAGTAGAAACATAATCCGTAAAAGGAGGTGCAGATGACATTTCTCTAGCCAGCCCAAAATCGACAATTTTAATAGTATTGTTGGTCACCAGCCACTCTCCAAGAGTTGCACTGCCTTGTGTCCCCTAACAGTAACATAGCATGCAATCTTACTGTTACGCCTGATGCCAAACGATCTTGAGTACACCTTGCTGTCAATGTCAATACCAAAATTATAAACACTACACCACACTATATAACTTTCATGAATTTTTGAGCCGGGGATCTCACTGGAAGCAGCCTCTCTATTCCTACGGGGTAGAGGTAAGACTGTCTACATCTTACCCTCCTCTGACCCTACCTTATTAGCTTTGCTATTGGTGAGATTTACGGATGATGATGATGATGATCAAATCTACAGGCTTTTCAAAGGTAATCAAAATGCCCTTCCTTTTTTTCATATGATTAAGTCTCGATTATTTACTAAGGACTTTTTTTGTCAAGTTTTTGAAAGTCAAGGCATCTAATCATTCTATTTCAAATGTGTGTTCGTGTCAACCTATGAATATGTGTCATGTCCGGGTTCACATGTGTAAAATGATTTTCGGGTTCGATGCGTCAAAACCCATGAACATGGTCCGTTTAGCAGCCTTTAGTCTTATGTGTAAATTCATCGGAAGTCTTGTAAGCTGGTTTTTTTTTTTTTTTTTTTTTTTTTTTTGCACAAAAGTAAATATGAATTAAATGGCTCACTTGTAACCCAACAGAAACATTAAGCAGTTGAATCTTGTTCACTCCGACCCTTAACTTGGCGTTTTGATACTTTTTTACTGTCTTGAAATCCAAATGCCGAATATGTATTTTAGCTCTCAAAAATTAATATATTACGCTGGTTTTTAGCCTGCAGCTAAGTATTTGAGGCTGGTCTTTTAGTGATACAGTTCAATTTTGGCATGTTCAGACCGTTTCAAGCCAATTTTGCGTCTGGATGGACCCAAGGTTCACATCACCTGCACCTAATTAGTCTAAAGGCACCATTTTCATCCTTATGATCCATACCAGAATGGCAGAATATATAGAAAGTAAAGACTAAAAAACATGGCACTTGTAGCATCCGATTCACTGAATATTAACAAAAAAAACAAGATTGACAACAAATTTATATGTTTTTGTCAACAAGGTTGGTGTCAATGGAGCAACCACATGCGGCCAAAGACTTTGAATCATATGCTAGGGGCGCAGAACAGATGGCTCGGGTCACAGGTAAGAGTCGACATTTATCAATACTTATTCTCAGGTCACAGGTAAGAGTCAACATTTATCAATACTTATTCTCAACATATCAAACAAGAAAGTTACAACATAACAATCATGGTTGATGTATAAATGCAGAGTCATGCCAATGATATTTCACCCTAATTCCCACTGTTGTATGCTCCAAAGATTCAACTCGCAACACTTAACAGAATTTTGATATTGCTGATCATACCTTCAGAATGTTGTCACTGAACACGTCGGGTCAACTTTTTTGGAGATCCAATTCTCCAAACAGAGTAACCACATCCACTACTTCACATAATGCAACCCATTAAGCAAAACCTTATACGTCTTCTCATTCATAAAACTATCCTTCTTCCTAAACTCCTCAACAACATCAAACGCCTCATCCACCCTCCCTTCCCTGCACAACCCTTCAACAACCGTCTTATACGTCAACAAATCAGGCGACATAGACTCACCCAACATATCAAAAACAACCTTAATCGCCTCATCAAACCTCCCTTCCATCGCAAGCGAACATATCAAAATCATAAAACTACTCCCTTTCGGCACCAACCCCTTCCCTCTCATCTCTTTATAAAACCCCAAACCCTCATCCACCCGCCCCTTCTCACACAACCCATGAATCAAATAACAATAACTATACAAATTCGCCTCGTTCCTATACAACCCCATCTCATTAAAAACCCGAACCGCCTGATCAACCTCCCCACATTTCGCGTGCGCTTTCATAACCATATTCATTACAAAAGTATCCGGCACCACCCCTGCAGCTTTCATCTGTTTCCACATTGATTTCACACCACGTAAATACACGAAACAAACATTAACGTTATTAAACCGTCTAAGCAACGAATCCAACAACAATTTATACGTTTCCAAATCAGGTTTAGCATCCTCACTATTCAACATTGTTTTGTATACATCAAATGCACGATTAAACAAAACTTTACGGCCACAACAGAATTTAATAACGGAATTGTAAAGGGGTACAGTGCCAGTGCAAGCGCCTGCTAGTATTTCTTCGATTAGGGTTTCGGAGTGTTGGTACCGCTTGTTATTGATTGTGATTTGGAGGATGGTGAGGTAGGTGGTGGAGGTGTGCTTGTAGTTGCGTTGTTGACCGGTCCAACGGAAGATGTCGAAAGCGAGATCCGGGTCGGGTTGGGAGCGGAGGGCTTCGACGACGTCGTATTGGGTGAATCCGGGTTTGAGGGTTTGGAGACATGTTTCGAATTGTTTGGCTAGTGGGATTCTGGTGGTGGGGTTGGGGGTATGTGGTGGTGGAGGTATGGTGGTGGTGGAGTTTTGGAGTGTGTTACCGGCGGCGGCGGCGGCGGTGGTTGAGATTGGCCGGCGATGAAGAAAGGTTGAGAGAAAACGGTGGTGTAAGATTTGTCGGGCCATGAGGATTGAGAAGAGTTTGCAGAGTTTTTTGGGTGGGTTATTCTGTTTTGATAAAACCGGTTTTGGGGCTTTTTGGTTCATGTGTTTTCATAGGTTGGGCTTATCTAACGAACCGGTTACTGCTCTAACAGTTATGGTTTCGGTTATGGTTTCGGTTAACTACTGATTATGGTTAACAAACCGGTTATTATGTGCACCTCTAGGTATATTAGGGTCGTCAATTTTACACATACCTGAATAAGCGGACTTGATTTCACCCGTACCTGATTAACCCGACCAGAAGAAACTAGTTACCGAATACCCGTAAACTGATTAAGTTGATTGTTATTAGGTTCGAATATTGGTTAGACCTTTTAACATCATAAACTCGAATAACCTGAACCCGTTAGGATGAAAACCAGTTAACCCAAACTACATTGGTTCAACGTTTGGCGTGTTATGAAGAATTTGTGGAACACATTAACTCTTTCCAAATGGTACAAGACATATGCTCTTGTCTTGAATTACCATAAGCGTATGACGGCTAGAAAACGGGTTATTCTATTGCGATAGAAGTAAGTTTAATCTACATATCAATATAAGTAGTCCTGAACACATGTAAAAATAGCAAAAGCACTATAAGGCTATATGGTGTTGAGTTGAGATCCGGTACAAACCGTGCTAACTGTAAAAACAGTGAGAATAGACCTGGACCGTTTAAACTTTTAATCAATGGCTGATGTTATTTACAAACTAGCCCTTTGCAATTAGTTATGTGTATTACTACTCTTAAGGTATTTTAGTCATTGTGTCCCTTCTATTAAACAAAAAAAAAAAAAAAAAAAAAACATCTCAAATAAATAACATCCTATTTATCCTCCCTTATATGTTACCATGATCGATCAGTTTCAGTTAGTTATGCGATTAGATAAATATGTATGTGCTAGTTTTGTAAATCATTGTGCTACTTTGAATATGTGTGTATTCTGATTGTGTGTATGGATATGTTGATTGGTAAATCGATGTGCTAATTATATAAGCTGATGTGCTAATTAGATAATATATGTACTAATTTATGTAAATCGATGTGTTAATTATATCACTTGATGTGCTAAGGGGTCGGGGGCGCCCCGTGATCACCCATCTTCCCCGCGTTTTACAACGTGAAACACCACCGCCGCCTCCATTTTCCTCAAGTAGACTTTGTAACGTGTGGTCGTTATCACGCGTTGAAAATCGAATTTGATAACCGTTTGAGAGGAATATGACCGTTGGAGGATTTTTTTTTTTTTTTTAAAGCCTTCTGTATGCTATATATATACACACAATTTCACACACAAAAAAAGTCAATCTTTCCACCCAAAAAATACAATCATTCAAACACAAAAAATACAATCTTTCTATAAAAAAAAATCAGTCTTTCAACCCAAAATGGAAGGTTCAAGCAAACGAGGTTCGGGTTCGAAGAAAAAACCCGTACGGCCAAAGTTTCGAGCTAATCTTGGCGAGCCGGCGAGATTTCGGTTGCAAGACGAACCCGACCCAATCCCACCATTTCAAACCCAACTGTTTCCCAACCAACCCTTTCAAACCCAACTGTTTCAAACCTAACCGTATCAAAACCAACCTTTTATTCCACCATTTCAACCTCAACAATTTCAAACACAGCTGAAGAAACACGTATCTAATTTTAGGTTAATTAGGTGGTTTATGTTTCAAACATGAGGGTTAATCTTCTTAAATCTTTCCTGAGCTCCAATGTGGTCTTTCTTCCCTGCAAAACAGCAACACCGTTAGCTCGTTAAGATGGGAATATGAGGGTTTCCCTCTTAACCAGGCTCCGGCGTGAGAATAAGTTACTGCTTTGAGGATAATCAAGTGTGTGTTAAGAGTGAGAGTAGAGAGAACGGAATGTTTAACCTGTGGTATGAAGGTCCCTATTTATAGCCGGAGTGGTGAAAGAGGAGATGTGTTGATGGGCCTTGGGCCGGAAGGCGACGACAAGGAATATCCTCTTTGTCTCACTTGTATCGACCGTTAGTGGCTTCTAGAAGATCTTCAGTGCTGGCGCACCTTGACTGGAGCCACGTGTCCAAGTTGTCGTCCCTGTCGCCCTTCTGACATCAGTAGGTAAGTGGAGATCATGGGGCAGTTGTCGCGGCCCCCTGATTGGTGCCACGTAGGCGTCCTTGTGTACCTTTGGTCTGTTGCACGATTGTTAATCGTGGAGCACGATACAATACAACTTGTTGGACGATGATTGGCTTGCTTTTCTGCCACTTGTACCTTTGGTACTTCCTGTAGTGGCCCTGCGCCCTGGATCTCACGCGGCCTTGTTGTGTGCCGGCGCGAGCTTGTGGGAATTGAGGGCTCTTATTCAGGATGTTAAGGGTAGAAATTGACATTATGCCTTAGTTATACCTCGCGCTCGGTCTTGATGTTGACAAGGTAGCCGGCTCAGGGTATGCCGAATGTTCAGTTTATGGAATAAGGAGTATGGTTCAGCGCGCGACCCGACTGGTCTGCGCGGTTTTTGGGACCATACCCCTTCAAGTCCCCCAGTCCAGTGCTGCTTCCATACGCATAGTGAATGGTTGGAGCTCTGGACTTATAAAAAAGGAAGTATGTTGGCCTTTTAAACTGCTTGACAGGTCTTTGGTAGATGGCGCACGCGTAAGCGGTTGTCGATTACTACGGCGTGGCTACCATGCCTGTTCATTGATAGCTTTTGTTTGTAAGTGTTGGCGCGCAAGCTCATTGACTAATGACGAGATGCGGCGCGGCCTTTGCTAACTTCTACATGAAGTTTTGTAGTAAATTTGGGCGGGAAAACTCTCGAAATTTGAATTCTGACAGGTTGGTGCAAACGTCGTTGATGGCAACGGTTGAGTTGACTGCTGACACGGTGATCATCATGCGGTCACTGACGGATCACATTTTGTCAGGCGAGTGAGGACCACGCGCGCGTGGTAACCCTCACTCCGATAATCCCGCCTTACGTGTCGTCTTCTGATTGGTTACGCGCGCGGTGATCTCGGAACGTTTACCCATCGCATTAAATGCGATGGGTATATATATCCGATGATAGGAGGTAGAGTTGCACCATCCTTTATCTGCTTTCTCTATTCTCTCTCGAATCTTCAAAGTTTTCTTCAAATCTTCAAGATTTTCTTGAGTGTTCTTTGAGTTTTTCCCAGAGTTAAGAATCTGCATCTGACCTCTATTTCTTTCAAACACATGGCTGAAGAAGAAATCCAAGTTGAAGAAGGTCCACTCCATGTCCTTAAGTGGGATCAGGGTTTATTCGAGCAGTTGGTGAGAGGCTTCCAGTTCCCGGCAGAGTGGGATGCCCGGTACCCTCAGCAGGGACAAACGGCGGCCGATGCACCACCAGGTTATATCACCCTTTTCGCCGATTTTTTTCTTGAAGGCAACTTCCGTCTGCCGGCGACTCACTTTATGGCCACCATACTGCACTTTTATGGTTTTCATATTTCTCAGATGAGTCCCATGGGGATGGTTAGGGTTTGCCACTTTGAGTTCCTGTGTAGATCCCATGGGTTTGAGCCTGATCTTGAGAAATTTAGGTCAATGTTTCAATTGATTTGGAACTTGGGGTTTTTATTCCTTCGCTTCTCGGAATGTAAAGAAAATCTTGCTGAACCCTCCCAAAAGTTTCCATGATTGGAAAATGAAGTTTTTCTTCATCCGAGAGGAGGGTATGCCCATCGCTATGATATTCAGGGAATCTGATGATATTGTAAAAGAGGATGTCCCTTTGCCGAAGCATGAAATGTGTTATGCGCGCTTGACGTCGACACCCAACAGAATTTTTGGTGAGCAGGTGCTCGTTGCTGCAGGCATGAGCGATAGGTGGCCTGCGCGCAGTGAGGAGGTTCCAGTTTTGTTGCTTAACAGTGAAGGTACATCGTGACCCTTTTGTTTTTTACTTAAATGATGTTAATGCCTAATCGTTATTTCTTGATGCAGTTGTGCAGCTGTATCAAGCTGCTTTTACTACTTTCGGAGGAGCTATGGGTGTGCGCCCCTTGGAATCAGGTGAGGCGTTCTGGTATGAGCAGATTAAGGATAACTTCATATACCCTCCTGCTGGAGTCTTTGCCAATCCTCCCGCTGCAACTGAAGGTGCGCATCTTCCAAACCCGAAGCCTTTGCGGGCTGTGACTTCCGCTGGGAAGGAGATTCCTTATCTTTCCAGCGAGGAGTCTATAGGGTCATCGAATGGGGAGGTCTAACATCTTTGCATGTGTGTTGCGCAACCTTGGTATAGATCCTGAGGAGAAGAAGAAGAAGAAGAAGGTTGCGGCCAAGAAGAAGCCAAAGAAGGTGACCGTTGATACTGGTGCGACCAGTAAGAAAGGCGGGAGTAGCCGCGCATCTGTTGCGGCTCATGATAAAGGTACCCTTCGATTTCGGTAGACTAACCTTGAGGATTACGTTGTCACTAGCAACTCACTAGAGGGTTTATCCCGTATAGGTGAGAAGAAGAAAGGCGGCGCGGCCGGTTCTAAGAGCTCTGGAAGCGTGGGGTCGAGGATCCCTGAGGTCGGCGCGACTCCGTCTTCAATCGCCTTAGATGAAGAAGAGGAAGAACACGAAGAGGAAGCTGCTACGAAGTTGGTGACCAGGAAAAGGTCAAGAGGGGAGACTGCCGCTGGGGCTGAGCCAGCGCAAAAGGCTGGAGAGGGCCCATTGATAGGG
>JARYGA010050148.1:0-19061 GCA_030545235.1 Helianthus tuberosus | reverse complement strand
ATCTTTGGTCCCTCTAGTTTGTTCCATTGTTTGTTTTGCTAAACATTTGACTAGGTGTAATAACCTAGTTATTACACTCCATTTTATTAAACATGGGGTCACACTAACAAATTTAGTAATTCGAGTTTTGGGGCGTTACATTTATATAAGCATTTATATAACATAATATATGTGTGTGTGTGTGTGTATATATATATATATATGAAGGGTGGGGTTCGGCTACAAAGTACATTTTTCCTACAAAGTGTACAAATTCATAAAACACCACAATTTTAGCCATTAAACACACTTAAAACCTACAAATAACAGAGTCAAGATCACTAAAACACAATATCCAAACCCTAACATTTCATAAAAACTTCAAACACACCATCGTAGAACTATGAATATAAAACACAACATGATAATCAACATAAAACGCACTAATCTTAGTCATTCGATAATCAAAGCCTTATCATCCAAAACACAACACAAAACCCACAAGTATGACATTTTAGTAATCTTCACTTTGTTATTTGTGGGTTTTGAGTGTGTTTTATGGTTGAGATTATGATGTTTTAAGACTTTTTACACTTTGTAGGAAAATGAACTTTATAGCCAACTCCCACCCTATATATGAATTAATAAAAAATAGTTAAACTTTACATATGTATAATTTATTGGAATTTTAGTCATATATTATAAATATTCATTGAATATTTATAAAATATGACTCAAATTCCAATAAATTATACATATATAAAGTTTAACTATTTTTATTAATTCATATATATATATATATATATAGTGCGGTTAACATACATTACGCGTTATCGTACTTCACGTACGCGACGCTGGAAACCGTCGGATCAGGCAATAATCACGCATGGGACACAAAATAACGCATGGGATCGGTTTTTTTTGTGATAATCACGCATGAGAAGTGATAATCACGCATGGAAAGTATAATCACGCACGTTGAGATGGTCAAAAAAAATAATCACGCACGTTATGTATCTAGTCGCGTACGTTAATGTAGGTTAAGGCGTGAAGTACATTATACTTTCTCTCTCTCTCTCTCTCTCTATATATATATATATATATATATTGTTTTTATATAACCCTATATAAAAAAACTAAGTCATATTCGGTTTATAAAATATAACTCAAATTCCTATAAATTAGTTAATATTATAAATAAAAAATCTAAAACTTTAATTATTTATTATTATTTCATATATTAAAATTTAAGCCATATTCGGTTTACAAAAATATTTATAAAATATGTCTCAGAATCCTATGAATAATCAAATAATTATTTGATGAGGTTTAGTAGTGAAAGAATTAATTCATTCAACTAATTATTTAAAATTTAAGAATTTATATAAAACAATTAACTAAAATAAATCGAATACGACTTACTTCTATAAGTGTTTATACAAAGCATATTATATATATATATATATATATATATTTTTAATAATAATAAATAATTAAACTTTTAGTTTATCACTTTTAATATTAACTAAAAGACAAAAATGTTTTTAAGAGTAAATTACACTTTGTGTCCTTTATGGTTTGTGAAAGGATAATTTTGTTCTTATCTTGATTTTATCTAACTAAGATAATTAACTCAGTTAAGTTAAAAGGATATAAAATGTTACATAACATGGTGTTTTTGAATATAATCTGTAATTATTTTTTTAAAGGTCAATTTTTGTAATATATAAAGGTGACAAAGTGTAATTTACTAATTTTTTTAGTTAATCCTCTAATAAAACAGTAATAATTTTGCAGTGAGTATTCACATCCCCTTCTCCAAAATTAATTTATCTCTAAATTATATAGAAAAGTCTAACAAAAGCACTTAATTTAGCCCCGCATTTCATTCTCTAAAATAGAGATTTGGTTTAGAGTAGTGAAATTTCTTCTCTACTTATAAAGATCCAAAGTCAAATCTCTATAATTTTCTATGAGTGTATGGAAAACAGAATCATGATGAAATAAATATTTGTAAATAAGATAAAGATACAGACAGTGTTGCAGAAGTCGGCCTAGGCTGCCGATTAATCAGCGCCTAGGCGCTAATCGGTTGGGCATCACCTAAATATGAGCAAATCGGTCCAGGTCAAAATCGGTCCAAGGCAGTCCTAGTCGGACTAATCGGGCCCAGGTTTTTGACTCGATAAACTCAAATTTTTAGACTTGGCCCATGGTTTAAAGGGCTATTCACCTTCTACAGCCCAAATTTTAGTTGCAAACCTACATTTACACTCCATTTTTTTAAACATGGGGTCACACTAACAAATTTAGTAATTCGAGTTTTGGGGCGTTACAAGTCTACCCCCCTTAAAATAGGTTTCGTCCCCGAAACCTTTCTCACTTTCATTTGATCCATACATAAAAGATCAAATACCTTTGTATCATCCTTTAAGATTACATTCTATACATATATTACATGACATTTAATTATTGTTTTGTTATTGTAACGAAGTTACTATTTCATGGTCATACATATTTACTTAACTCCCAGGTTAACATCATTCTACATTTTCCATAGTTGTTTGTGTTTTGGTCAAAAATTACCTAAGCAATTAAGTGATCAAATTAGTTTTGTGAGGTAGTGTGCTAGTAATACTTTGTGAAAAATACGTTGGTTTGTTAGTTTGCGAAAATAGTTTCAGGATACGGCTCAGGGTATCGAGCTGTATCTATAATCAAACAATGAGCAAAAATGTAAAGGTTGACACGTGATGTACGAGGAAAGCCCTTGATCAATCTAGATCTCCGGCATAAAACCTCGGGAGCTGACAATCGTCGGCTGCCTTGTTCTTCTTATTGCTTGAATAACCAGGATACAGTGCAGGATATGATACGGACCAACTAAGTGTTACAATGCGATTTTAGCACAAGTGTGAGTGTTTGTGAGTGGTTACAGGTGGTAGAGAGCAAGAGTGTACGAGAAATTGTGTGTGTGAAAGTTGTGTTTACCTATGATCCGATCACTCCTTTATATAGTAAAAGGAAACAACTAACTATGCTAAAAATCCGGGATATTATGCTAAAAATCCGGGATACTGAGATTATTTCCTTTCTGAACGTTGCCAGGCTGTATTAACTTGTTTTCCACGCGCATTCCAACTATAACTCCGGGATTTAAGCTTCCATGACCGTTATAACATTAATATCTTTGACCAATCTTCGTAACTTTCCATAAAACACGTCAATCTTCAATGCTAAACGTTACAAGAGCTATTTTTCCGCCATCAACGTCCTTATCCTAACCAATTTGAACGAGTCTTCAGGATGACTTGGTCTCCATAAACGTTAGTGCCTTGTAGCCAACGTTTACAAGCAAATTGTTAGTAATAGTCAGGATACTGCCTCAGGATGTTACCAATATCCTGGTCCGGTATCCTGATCCGGTATCCTGATCATATAAAAAATCAAGATACAAAGTCAGGATATGGGCTCAGAATTTCACCCATAACAATTGTCCCCAAAAATATAATTGTTGGATATCATGATTCCAACAGATATATTTTTTAGTCATTCTAACATGTCTGGAAAGGATATATGTTTTCTTCGATCTTGAGAAGCTTGACAGCTATCCCTAGCCTGTCCTGGTGAAAAAGGAGCCATCTGTTGCTACTGTCGAAGGTTTCTCTTATGGTGACCTTGTCTTCACGGAATCTATCGAGCCCATGACCTCCTTCCCTAATAAGGTTAGTATCCAGATCTTGTATCCCGTACACATATACTGAACCTGTATCCTGGTTAGTCTGTCTTTTATGATACCTGTATTTTGTAGGGTCTAAATCACCTGGTCATCCTGCACTTAGAACAATTTTAATTTCGTGCAAGTAGAATAGTTTGACAGTTGAAGGTGGAGGGATCCTGTGTTTTCAGGATGAAGCCTTCAACTGTTTATGTAAATATGCTTTAAAAACTTAATTGTGTTCTTGGTGGATGGGTCTCTTTTTTAGACGAAACCAAGAATACAATCTTTTGGACTAATAATAATAATAATAAACTTACATTTTTACTCTTATTTATTATGTTTTTATTTTGAAATGTATGTTTTGAATATCCTGATCAAATATCCTGTTCAGGATACTGATGAAATGTCTTCTAAATGTTAGACAAAACATGGTTGAATATGACTTTTTAGAAAAATTAGATCATTTAGATAAGGTTTTCAAGACTTGAAGAATAATAAACCATACCAGAAACACTTAGGCAATAATTTCCAACCTTAACCTTTGAATCCTTTGCAATGTCCCCGGCATGGATGTCCCCTGTCTGTGCAGGATATTGCATCAGTGCATGACATACTTGAGTATTTCTTCACTTTAGTGATTAAACTTCGTAGCTTCTTATCCACAAAAGAACGTGTGTAATCACAGCTTGTCATATCTTTGCAATCTTGTTAAAAACTTTAGTTTTACTGGGGATAAACCCTTAATGTACTGGGGATAAACCCTTAGTATCCTGGGGAAAATCCCAAATTTTCGTGCGCTACTGGCGGGAGTGTATAAACTCCAAGACTTAGAAAGGTGAAAACCTTTAAACCTTAGAGAGTATGAAAATACCCTTTCGCGAGAGAGGGTGATCAATCCTCATATACCTTAAGGATCCAGGGTATAGCCAACAGTAACGAAATTGTCAGCCACTTTTACATGAACTGGTCTCGCCACCTTGAACTATCCCTGGATAACTTGCGCTCCAGGCGGGGTGTTTAAACCCAATTCGTGAGAAAGGTGAATACCTTTAAACCTGTGAAGGGATCGGGATCCCTTAAACGTGAGAGAGGGGGCCAATCCTCTAATCTTTCGAAGTATCCTGAGTGTGTATCCTGGAGCTATATCCCGAAGCATATTCTGCAAAACAACCTTAAACTAAGGTGGGTGTTAGCTTGGCTAACACCCCTCCGATGCTTAAGTTAGTATTGGGTTCAAATAAAATAAATTATATTTAAAAGAGACAGAATTCATACCATCTTGAGTTAGAAATTAAATTCTAAACTCACTTGAAATAGGCTTTGAGATGTATAGCATTCCAGGATCTTGGTAGTATATCCCCCTCCATATTCTTAAGCTGGTATGCTCCTTTTCCGGATTCCGATTCAATCTCATAGGGTCCTTCCCACTTTGGAGCCAACTTTCCATCAGCAGGATTCGTAGTATTCTGAAAAGCTTTCCTTAACACCCAATCTCCGACTTGGAACCTTCTAGTCCTTATATTCTTGTTATATGCTCTGGATATCCTCTGTTGATATGCCGCCATCCTTAGCTTTGCTGCATCTCTTGTCTCATCAATAGTATCCAGTTCTTGACATAAGATTTCAGGATTTGATTTAGGATCCCGTAGGCTTGATCTAGCTGTCGGTATCACCATTTCTGTCGGGATCACGACTTCTGCCCCAAATACCAAAGAAAATGGGGTTTGCCCAGTAGCATTCTTCACAGTTGTTCTATCAGCCCATAGGACAAATGGTAGTTCCTCTGCCCATTTTCCTTTTTTGGCACCTAACCTCTTCTTTAAATTGTTGACGATTATCTTGTTCGAGGATTCTGCTTGTCCATTTGCTTGAGGATGCACTGGTGTTGACGTAATCATCTTAATTCCCCAACTTTTGCAAAAGTCAGTAGTTCTTTTGCTTATGAATTGAGAGCCATTGTCACAAACTATCTCAGCTGGTACCCCAAATCTGGTTAGGATATTTCTCTTTATGAAGGATACCACTTCTTGATCCCCGACTTGGACAAATGCCTCGGCTTCAACCCACTTGGAGAAATAATCTGTCATTGCCAGCATAAAAACCTTTCCTCCTGGAGCCTTAGGAAGCTTTCCCACTATGTCCATCCCCCATTTCATAAATGGCCAAGGGGATACGATAGGATATAATGGTTCCGCAGGCTGATGCAGGATGTTGCCGTGTCTTTGACATGCATCGCATTTCTGAGCATATTCCGTGGCATCCTTTCTCATGGTCGGCCAGTAATATCCTGTTCTCAACACCTTCGAGAACAGAGATCTGCCCCCAGTATGGTTGCCACAGTCTCCTTCGTGTATATCCTGAAGTACCTCCTTGGTTTCGGGACCTTCCAAGCACCTTAGGTATGGACCTGCAAGGGATTTCTTATACAAAATATTATTTATAATAGTAAAACGAGATACCTTCATCCTAAAAGCCTTAGGATTTGCATCTTTTGGGATATCTCCTTCTTGAAGATACTTAACAATTGGAGTCATCCAGGATTCAGGATCCTTCTCAGGATATCCATCACCAGGATCCTGGATACATGCTACTTCTTTATCCTGAGATTTGAAATATTCTATTGCAGGATACAAGACGTGCACTATTGGTATCTGAGTTCCCTCCGGTATCCTAACAGTAGATCCTAAGTTTGCTAGAGCGTCAGCTTCAGCATTCTTTTCTCTTGGTACCTGTTCAAGTGTAAAAATTTCGAAATATCCTGCTAATTTCTTAACAATTTCGAGATATTCAGCTAACTTTTCACCTTTTACTGCATAAGAGCCATTGAAATGGTTAGTAATCAACAGGGAATCAACATATACTCGTAAACATCTAATATTCATATTTTTAGCTAATTCTTATCCTGCTATAAGAGCTTCATATTCTGCTTCATTATTAGTGGCAGGAAATTCACATTTAATAGCCTGGGGTAATATGTCCCCCTGTGGCGATTTAAGTAGTATACCCAAACCTACACCTCTTACATAAATAAAAAATCTAAAACTTTAATTAATTATTATTATTTCATATATTAAAATTTAAGCCATATTCGGTTTACAAAAATATTTATAAAATATGTCTTAGAATCCTATGAATAATCAAATAATTATTTGATGAGGTTTAGTAGTGAAAGAATTAATTCATTCAACTAATTATTTAAAATTTAAGAATTTATATAAAACAATTAACTAAAATAAATCGAATACGACTTACTTCTATAAGTGTTTATACAAAGCATATTATATATATATATATATATTTTTAATAATAATAAATAATTAAACTTTTAGTTTATCACTTTTAATATTAACTAAAAGACAAAAATGTTTTTAAGAGTAAATTACACTTTGTGTCCTTTATGGTTTGTGAAAGGATAATTTTGTTCTTATCTTGATTTTATCTAACTAAGATAATTAACTCAGTTAAGTTAAAAGGATATAAAATGTTACATAACATGGTGTTTTTGAACATAATCTGTAATTATTTTTTTAAAGGTCAATTTTTGTAATATATAAAGGTGACAAAGTGTAATTTACTAATTTTTTTAGTTAATCCTCTAATAAAACAGTAATAATTTTGCAGTGAGTATTCACATCCCCTTCTCCAAAATTAATTTATCTCTAAATTATATAGAAAAGTCTAACAAAAGCACTTAATTTAGCCCCGCATTTCATTCTCTAAAATAGAGATTTGGTTTAGAGTAGTGAAATTTCTTCTCTACTTATAAAGATCCAAAGTCAAATCTCTATAATTTTCTATGAGTGTATGGAAAACAGAATCATGATGAAATAAATATTTGTAAATAAGATAAAGATACAGACAGTGTTGCAGAAGTCGGCCTAGGCTGCCGATTAATCAGCGCCTAGGCGCTAATCGGTTGGGCATCACCTAAATATGAGCAAATCGGTCCAGGTCAAAATCGGTCCAAGGCAGTCCTAGTCGGACTAATCGGGCCCAGGTTTTTGACTCGATAAACTCAAATTTTTAGACTTGGCCCATGGTTTAAAGGGCTATTCACCTTCTACAGCCCAAATTTTAGTTGCAAACCTACATTTACACTCCATTTTTTTAAACATGGGGTCACACTAACAAATTTAGTAATTCGAGTTTTGGGGCGTTACAAGTCTACCCCCCTTAAAATAGGTTTCGTCCCCGAAACCTTTCTCACTTTCATTTGATCCATACATAAAAGATCAAATACCTTTGTATCATCCTTTAAGATTACATTCTATACATATATTACATGACATTTAATTATTGTTTTGTTATTGTAACGAAGTTACTATTTCATGGTCATACATATTTACTTAACTCCCAGGTTAACATCATTCTACATTTTCCATAGTTGTTTGTGTTTTGGTCAAAAATTACCTAAGCAATTAAGTGATCAAATTAGTTTTGTGAGGTAGTGTGCTAGTAATACTTTGTGAAAAATACGTTGGTTTGTTAGTTTGCGAAAATAGTTTCAGGATACGGCTCAGGGTATCGAGCTGTATCTATAATCAAACAATGAGCAAAAATGTAAAGGTTGACACGTGATGTACGAGGAAAGCCCTTGATCAATCTAGATCTCCGGCATAAAACCTCGGGAGCTGACAATCGTCGGCTGCCTTGTTCTTCTTATTGCTTGAATAACCAGGATACAGTGCAGGATATGATACGGACCAACTAAGTGTTACAATGCGATTTTAGCACAAGTGTGAGTGTTTGTGAGTGGTTACAGGTGGTAGAGAGCAAGAGTGTACGAGAAATTGTGTGTGTGAAAGTTGTGTTTACCTATGATCCGATCACTCCTTTATATAGTAAAAGGAAACAACTAACTATGCTAAAAATCCGGGATATTATGCTAAAAATCCGGGATACTGAGATTATTTCCTTTCTGAACGTTGCCAGGCTGTATTAACTTGTTTTCCACGCGCATTCCAACTATAACTCCGGGATTTAAGCTTCCATGACCGTTATAACATTAATATCTTTGACCAATCTTCGTAACTTTCCATAAAACACGTCAATCTTCAATGCTAAACGTTACAAGAGCTATTTTTCCGCCATCAACGTCCTTATCCTAACCAATTTGAACGAGTCTTCAGGATGACTTGGTCTCCATAAACGTTAGTGCCTTGTAGCCAACGTTTACAAGCAAATTGTTAGTAATAGTCAGGATACTGCCTCAGGATGTTACCAATATCCTGGTCCGGTATCCTGATCCGGTATCCTGATCATATAAAAAATCAAGATACAAAGTCAGGATATGGGCTCAGAATTTCACCCATAACAATTGTCCCCAAAAATATAATTGTTGGATATCATGATTCCAACAGATATATTTTTTAGTCATTCTAACATGTCTGGAAAGGATATATGTTTTCTTCGATCTTGAGTGCTCTTAAACATCACCTATTCGTGGTTTTTTTTTTTTTTTTTTTTTTTTTGACAGGCTAATGGAACATCATCTTATAAAAACGGAGCAAGTCCAATGCAGCAAGACACTACACACACCTGACAAACTATCAGTTGCCAACACAAAGGCTACATTGAAATAAACAACTTACAATTTAAATTTATAACTTCTTCACTCACTCCATGTGATGACTGTGAATTTTGATCTATTCATTAGCCAATCGAACGTAGCTTCTTTTATCTCCTTGGCGACCTTGAAAGGGCTGCAAATTTTTCCGTTGAACATTTTCTGGTTGCGTGCAACCCAAATACTCCATATAGTTTTAGAGTACACCGCATGTTTCAACATTTTCTGATTATCCGAGGCCCCCGAACTTTCTATGCTTTGGAACGCATCCTGGATCGCATCCCACGGCTGATTTATTGACTCATTTACCCACCAAAGAACCTGGCTTCAAGTAAGAATAGACAATAGTCTTGAGTTTCCAAGTTGCCAGCAGTCTTCAAGTAACCATCGAGGCTCAGCTGGATTTTCTAAGCCCATTAAATTTAATCTGTGCAGCCCACTTGTTTATAAACATTAAATCTGTTATTTTTAACAATAATTTTTAATCATCCCAACCTTTCAAAACTATATATATAGAATGTTTTGTTATGTCATCCGCAAAATTACTGAATTCGATTCTAAGATTTGTCAAAAAAAATACAAGAAACGTTGAACAACATAGTTACGTTTACTTGCAATAAAAGTCTATATTGTTAGAAAAAGTCAATTAAGTAGGGCGGAAGCTAAAAAAATATTTGGATAATTTTTAGCAAGATAAAAACTAGGCGTGTTCAAAAAGCTCGCAACTTGCTCGGAAAAAGCTCGAATAAAGCTCAGCTTGAAGAAAACTCGATTGTAAACGAGACGGCTTGGCTAAGCTCGATTCGTAAATGAGCCAAGCCCAAGCTAGGCCTGGCTCAACACATCAGCTGGCGAGCCGGCTTGAATTATTTTATTTTATATAGATTAATTCTACTTTTAAATGTATTTAAAATAAAAAAAAATGTGGGAAGGGGTTGAAGTGTTAACATTTAAAGTTTAATTAATCAATAACATATATAAAAATAGGAAATAAACAAAAACTACACATATAACACTTTAATAAGCCTTTCGATCTTTAAAATATTAGAAAAATAAAGTAATATATTGTGTAATTTTTTATGTTATCAGTATTTGTAAAAAAATGAAGAAATTGACAAACTGGCTCAATTTAGCTCAAGTTGGCTAGAACATTTTACAAGCCGAGCTCGAGATCAACCTTACTTGACTCGATTATAGCCCTAACAAAAACCCAAATGAAAGAAATTAACCATAAATTAATTAGGAAAGATTGTGACCAGTGTTTTCATTTTTTATTTTGACTTTTTTTTTTTGTCTTTTTGTTTTTCTTTTGTTTTTTTATACTTTTATCCTTCAACTTTTAGTATATCGACACTCACAATCCTTTAATTTCAAAAGACTTTGTAATCGAGTTTTACGTGTTTATATTTATGTAGGAGTCGGTATCAACTTGAATGGCGTTTCGTTTCGTCACCACTTTTCTGCATTCCTACCGTTCCATTTATGAGGCACCATTCAGATTCAAGTTGCGATTCCTTATTATTCCCTATCACTTGAAAAAGAACTAGTTCTTGTAAGATTAAATATATTATGTATTTAATATTTAATCTATAGCCATTATAATCATTTACATAATATAGGTCAAAATATATAATAACCTATTAAATAATTAGTTGGTAATTGTTGATGGACCATATTACCCTTATTAACTAATTAGGTTTCCTCATGGGTGCTTATATAAGGAGAATTATGTGGAGGTTAAAGGGTTACACAGTTACACAATTAGACAAACCCTAATAACACATAACATCAATCGACCTCCATCTCCATAGCCGATTCCCTTATTCGGTTTCTAAGTCCCCATCATTAGATTGCACCCTAAGGAGGAACCAGACCAAGATGACAATCATGTCAAACCTTATTGCTGCGTCTCCATCTGGATTCTCTGCTAGCCTGTGCTGATGCAATCAAAGGTATGTTTTCATGTTTTCCTTTATGTTTAAACAGAACTGAACCAACATGTGGTATCAGAGCATATGTTGATTAGTCAGTTCTGTTTTCGTTTCCATTAATTCTGGAATTGAAATCATGAAAACAGAAATTTTGAATACATTCGTAAACATAACTGCCGATTTTGGGTCTTGGACCGAAATAACTGATTTCGGAAAAGAATGGTTTATCATGTGACTTGAAATCAAGAACGGGTAAAAATTATGTCCGAAATCTGTTTAGATATTTCTTAAAATTCAGTTTTCGGGTTCCAGAATTTATGTTTTATTTTTTTTAGGGTTCATCATGTTCTTAAGAAAATTCGAAAATTCTGTTATGTTTTGGAATGTATTTTAGGATTGATGAGTGTTTTTCCATGTTTGATTCAATTTTATCTTCTAAAGTTTTTCGAAAACTGTTATTAGATAAACAGATTATGATTTTCGAAATATTTGGTAAAATTAGATCAGCACTGAAATAGGAAACATTATCACACAATCCCTTAAATTTCGAATTTTCAATTATGTTTCACATTCACAGCTGTTAACAGGAAGTTTCGAGATCCCTTCTAACGAGCCGAAACCAAGATCTCGACTCGAGAACACGAGATCTCGACTCGAAATCATAAAGGTTCTCAAATATTCCTAACTCGAGACAACGATTTCGATTCAAGATCATAAGGTCTCGACTCGAGACCATAAGGTCTCGACTCGAGACCACTGCGGTTTCGACTAAGGGCTTAAATTTTCATAACTCGAGACCATAAGATCATAACTCGAGACAAAGGTCTCGACTCGAGACCATAAGGTCATAACTCGAGACCATAAGGTTGTGACTCGAGACCGTGGTTGCGACTCGAGACCTCATCATGAATCGAGATCTCATAAGATATAGTAGTCGAGACCATGGTTCCAACTTGAGACAACATGGTTCCGACTCGAGACAACAAGGTTGCGACTCGAGACCTCATAACTGACTCGAGATCTCATAACTCAGTCGATCCGCGCTAACGGGTGGTTTGCTATTAAATGATTGGTTTTGTAAATATTTAGTTAATTAATAAGGATCAAATAATGTTTTACAAAACCAAAATGGCTTAACTTGAATGAGTTTTTGATATATCATTTCTGGCCAAAGCTGACTTGATACATCTACTTATCATCCAAGTATTACGAAAGCTATGTTGTGTGTGCATCATAAGCATGAATGTCTTAATTTCTGGCCAAAGCTGATTTAATTCATTCATAGATGGCATACTCAACAAGTGCATAACTAAAGTGATTGTCTCAATTTCTGGCCAAAGCTGATTTGTTACAACCACTTTGCACATATGCTTAAATGATTACACTTCTGGCCAAAGCTGTTTTGTCTTCGTTTAAGTAGAATTTTAGCTAAGTCTATTATTTTGATGTTAGTAATAGACATATCACAATATCTTCACATAATGATCCTTAGATTCATGATCCTTTATTTTATTTTATGATCATTTCGTCTGCCTTATTCTTAGTACCCATAATTTTACTCACTATAATTTTCTTCTATAAATCCATATCTCATCCACTCTAATTCTTAAGCCTAAAATGTTTTGCTTAAAGTTTCTATAAGAATTAGCTCTTAAATTAAATCATTGATTATCTCTTAAGACACGATAATCCTAATGCTCCCTTCTGATAAAGCACTACAGAAGAAAAGTAGAGCATGACGATTAGGATAAATCGAACATGATGTCTCTTATGATAATCAAGAATAAGTGCTGTCACTAAAAGGTTATTCGAGATTAAGTCTTTCCTAAGACTAATCTATAATTGTGGAATAATCACTAGAACTCCTAAGATGCATGTCTTCATTTAAATTATAAATTATAAAGCTAAGTGGTATATGTGAATACATAATAATGTACAATACCATGACCCATAAAGTTAAGGGCTTACGCATGGAAATAAGTACATTTTTTCAGTACATTACATACTAAGATTTTCATTTGTACAATTTGATGCATTATAAATCAACTATAACACTCAAAAGTACCAAAGTATAATGAGTGTGTTGATAAGCAACATATGTACAAAGAAATAAATGTTTGAAGCTGGAAAATAAGTTGTTACTCACCTTAGAACCACTTAAACTTTAAAAGAGGATTGTTCTAAGGTCCATAGACAAAATGCAAGTACAAAATCCCAACTCTAAGGTTCTTCAAGGGAAAATCTCACTGCATACTTATGCCATTAGACTAGGCATAAGCAACGAGACTATCTATTATTTAGAAGAACAGTTGGATAAGTTAATCAGATAGTCACTTACTAATGATATTTAAGTCTGGTAATTTTAATATTCCAATTAACACATGATTAGTTGACTCTAGTTCCATACGTTTCCTTACCAGAACTCGACAAATAACTAACATGAGAGTTAGTGACAAAATTAATTGTTAAGGCTATAAGAACCATAATAAGCAGTCTTCTAACAAAGCCTTTCGATACCTTACATATTCTGAAGATTAATCAGAATATAGTATCATTACTTAGGCTATGTCATGAAGGTTGTGAGGTTTACATAACCAACATAAAGTCACACTTACCTTAAACTCTCATTTTATTGTTCTAAATATCTGGATAGAAACATTACTAAGATGAAACTAGATGATCCCTTATATTTTCACAACTTTTTGTCATCATGTAAATGAGAATTTGACAAAAGGAAAATGAGACTTATAAACTTCATCCATTATAACCGAAATTCATGAGAAATCATGACATGGTTAATGAGGATGATTTTTTATCTAATCTCATTCTAAGTGATGTTAAATCATGACGTTATAGCCCTAAATATTACTTGGCTTAAGGAATAAGTATGGGTCCATCATAAGTCATTCATTGACATTCATGGAACTTATTCCAAATGGAATATTCAGACATAATTCATTTATCATTTAAAAGACTATCAACTTGTATCTAAATTTTGTTGCATATGGCCCACAGTCTTAGAAGAAATCTATTCATATATATACTTAATAAGATTTCTATTAGATATGTCCCTAAAGTTTTTTTTTTTTTTTTTGATATCTGGACATTAAAGAAATCAAATAAAGTCTAAGGTATATGTGATAGGTTCCCACGTCATGTAGCTCATTGAAACTTTTCTTGTAGCATTCTAGAGATATTAAAGATCAGTGGGAGCATTAAATGTCTTAATAATAACTTGCAATAGTTGCAAGAGGTGGGGAGTGAAAACTTTATATTACTTCAATTTACACCTCTTGTACAAGACACCGCTCCATCACGACACTGTTTCATCAATACTTATCTCCTTAAAATCTAATGCTACTCTTACAAAAAGTTTCATTGTTGCTTAATTGTGGGCACACTTAGATTTCTTGCCTAAAACTAACATAATCCTCAACAAGAGAAATCACAACGACTAACGTCATTAACTTGTTTCTCTATTAGAATTTGTTGGTCGTTAAGTATTGACCCTAAGCATGCTGAGTTCCTAAAGTTTTCTAAGGTCGGTGGGAGCAGTCAAAGTCCTTATCATGATTTGCAAGGAATACAAGAGGCGGGGTGAAGAGTGTCATTAAATTTCACTCCGAATTTAACTCCAATTACACCTCTTGTACACCATACTGCACCAACTCTTACAAACTTAGAATGAAAATGATAGCAACCCAACCAAAGAGCTAATCCATAAAACTGAAACTTCTAATAAACCCAGTAATCAACTCAGGAGGTCATCTAGGTTTAAAAGCCTACTAACTTTGATGATTACATAACCTCCCTAATTAAAGTTGAAATGGATTTTAGAAATGTTTACTGGTCCTATCTCTTCTAATTAAGCCATTAGCGTCAATCAATCTTCTGAATGAAATAAAACTGTTTTCTAGTAAAACTGATTTTATGTGTTTGTATAACGTTTGGGATTTGATTGAATTACCTAAGAGTGTTCATAACTAAACCAAACCCTGATACAAACGTTAAGACACTAAGAAACATGATTGATTGTCAAAGGTTATACTCAGGAAGAGATGAATTATCAAAGATTTTTTCTTACCTATCTTACAGAAGATTTCTTTGAGGATCATCACTGTTCTAGTAGCTTATAATAGTTTAAAGCTACATTAGATGAACATTATAAACAATTTTCCCTAACAAACAGCTGACACATTTACATGTTCATTAGATAACAACCTAAAGTTTCAAACTGAAGGTTAAAGAACACTTTATTTGTAAGCCAATAATATCCATGTATGGGTTAATGCAAACATCATAATGTGATGAAAAGCTAATGTAATTATTTTCATCAAGAATCAAGTGGATAAATGTACCTACCTCAAAATGAGTGGGAGCAACTAAGATAAACTTGTCTATATAGATGACATTCTTTTGACAAGTATATGTTACATAAGTCAAAGCATTGTTAACACAAATTTTGATATAATAAATCTCAGAGATATCTCTTACGTGATTGATATCATAACATACTGAGATAGACCCAATGGGATATTAGTTCCGTTCCATAAGTTTAACATTAAATGGGTCCTTACATATGTAACAATCAATACTGCTCTCCTTCAGAGGATAATATGGTAAATGAGATTGTTTTCTATGCTTCATTAATTGGAAGCCTTATGTAAGTTTAAGTCTATACTCGTTTAGATATTACTCACATTGTAACACACTAGATATGCCTAAATTGATGTGAAGCATCTTATGGAGTATTAAAATATCTATAAAAGGAAACGAGAGACTATAATTTTAAAGAAGAAGTGAGAACTCAAACCGGTTTATTACGTTAACTTTGTAATGTTCAAAGATGACAAAAATGTAATTTCGGGTATATCTTTATGTCAGCAGACAAAACCTATTTCATGGAGGAATCATAATGCACTGATATTAACAACCTAAGTTATAACGACATAATATAGTCACTAAATGTTGTTAGAAATTTATCAGTGGACTCATAAGTTTATTAACTCCATATAATTAACGTTTTGAAGACTTAGTGTGATAAAGTCAGCTACCATAACTCTTTGAACAGTAACAGTTCAAGAGGTGCTGCATTAAGTTTCGATACGCAATTAATTATTCGTTTATGAACGAATTGAGGAAACTAAGTTTTGTATCGAATACATTCATGATATGCTTAAGGATCCTATAACTGAAGGGCTATTACCCATAAGTCTTATTAAGAGAGCTCAGAGACGGGTATTAATTGATGGCCATGCGCAACTGCATATCGTACTATGAATGACTAAGTATTAGTTAATTTTCCTCATCAGTTTGATTTTGTATGTCTCTAAGAATATGTCAAGCTAGCATAATGGCATATAGACAAATATAGTTACAAATCAAACAAAGGGCTTATGCGTATTTTGATCATGACGATTAGGTTTTAAATTAAGGCTATAGTATGATTAATGGGGGTCCTGAGTCGCATAATGATTCAACGGCTGTATTTCTCTGCTATAGTACTTGTTTAAGGCTAAAATGAGTGTTAACTCCTGATCAGGCTTATCTAATACTCATAGTAAATGATTACTCGGCTAAGTGGGAGAATGTAAGATTAAATATATTATGTATTTAATATTTAATCTATAGCCATTATAATCATTTACATAATATAGGTCAAAATATATAATAACCTATTAAATAATTAGTTGGTAATTGTTGATGGACCATATTACCCTTATTAACTAATTAGGTTTCCTCCTGGGTGCTTATATAAGGAGAATTATGTGGAGGTTAAAGGGTTACACAGTTACACAATTAGACAAACCCTAATAACACATAACTTCAATCGACCTCCATCTCCATAGCCGATTCCCTTATTCGGTTTCTAAGTCCCCATCATTAGATTGCACCCTAAGGAGGAACCAGACCAAGATGACAATCATGTCAAACCTTATTGCTGCGTCTCCATCTGGATTCTCTGCTAGCCTGTGCTGATGCAATCAAAGGTATGTTTTCATGTTTTCCTTTATGTTTAAACAGAACTGAACCAACAGTTCTAAACTAAATTAATAGTTTCATTGTATGTGTTACTTATATTCTTCACTTTCTTAATCTTTATAGAGTCACATGTGGTTTCACATGTTCATCAATTTTATATGTTATTGATCTCGCAATCTCTTTCATCATGAGAACATGTTCTTGTGAAAGTTTGTTTTATTGATTTCTCAATTCTTGTCTTCATCATGTTAATGTCATTTGTCACCTCAATCTAACATTATATTTGAAGTTCCTTTATTATGTTTGTCAACCTCTATATCTTGATATGGCATATCATCCATCCTTTGCGAGATTCCTCAATTTTCACATTGGAGTTATCATCATAATAAACATACTTCTCGTCAAATTATAAGATGTCATAAATAGATAGACTTCTTCATGTTTACAAGATGTTAATAGTTATAACTAGTGCTACCAACATCTCCGTTGATAACACTCGAATGCTAAATAACACCATGGGCGTGCAATTCTTTAAGGACCCGCGTGTTGGTCTTGTCAAAGACTGATGAAATTGCCGACATACAGAACACAATCATCAACCCATAATATCTACTATAGGAACGACGAGACTGATTTATTCAAACGTAGTGTGTTATTAGGATATTAATGAGCTCTAATACCACCCGCATAACGAAAGTGAAAAAAACACCAAAGATATTTTAGCAAATGTTCAAATAAAACCTTAATGAGATTTTTTATTATTAAATTACTCTTTTGCCCCCCTATGGTTTAGCCAGTTTAACCATTTCAGTCTAAAATGAAATCTTTTAACATATCAGACCCCGATGTTGCATTTTATAACAATCTTGGCCCCTGACACTAACTTTGTTACTTTTTTCCAGTTAAGTGTAAGGGTAATTAGGTCATTATGTGACATCCCACATTGGTTGTGAAGGGAAACGAAGGCTTCCTTATAAGGGGCTTGATACCTTCACCATCGTGACGCGTTTTAAAACAGTGAGGGCAGGAGCTGAGGGCATGCTGACTGCCAAAGCGGACAATATCATGGTGCGGTTACGCTGGTCTGTTACAGATGGTATCAGAGCCAGAGCCGGGCCGATGTGCCAGCGAAGACGGTAGGCCCCGTAAAGGGATGGATTGTGACATCACACATTGATTGTGAAGGGGAACGAATGCTTCCTTATAAGGGGCTTGATACCTTCACCATCATGACGCGTTTTAAAACCGTGAGGGCGGGCGCTGAGGGCGTGCTGGCTGCCAAAGCGGACAATATCATGGTGCGGTTACGCTGGGCTGTTACACATTATATACCTTAAGAGTTGTTTTTGATAATTAAAAAGTTCTTTTAATATTTAAGAGATTATTAATGCAATTACTTAAGTTTTTTTTTATTATTTCGTTATTTTCACGATTATTATTTAACAAAATACGTTTTAAATATACAAATAAATATGTATTTTCATTAACCGTTTAGTTTTATAAAAGTAGTTTTAAATAATAAGTTGTTATTTCACATTTTGTTTAAACACTATATCGTTTTTAAAATTGTTCTTTTTTAAACCATTTGTTTTTTTTTAAATCATTCTTCTTAAAGTTGTTTGTCTTTTAAAGTTTTTTAAACACTTTACCATTCTTTTTAAAATCATTTATTTTTAAACATTTTTAACTACTCACTTTTTAAGTCGGTCATTTTTAAAATTTAAAAAAATGACATGTATAAAAAACAAAAGAAATGTGAGATTTGAAAAAAAATAAAGAAACATTCTAATAAAATGTTTGCAAAAGATCGTTTATTTTTCAAACTTTTTTTAGATCGGTTTATTTCTTTTTCAAATCTTACATTTCTTTGGACCGTTGTTTA
>JARYGA010050147.1:0-13027 GCA_030545235.1 Helianthus tuberosus | reverse complement strand
AATCGGTAAATACCGGTACCGAGAATCTCAAAAGTCGGTACCGAAAGTGTACCCGGTTCGGTACCGATACCGGGTACCATTTGCTCATCCTTAATCCATCATCCAAAACCACTACCCTAAGGGTGTAAGAAGTGGTTAAACACTTTGGAGTGGTAAACTAAAAAACCGATCAATCAGAACGCGCCATGTCAATCAGGCAAAATTGTTTAAACTTTGCTGAAAATTGTTGGCAATGGTTTAGACACTTAATGAAGTGGTAAACTATTTAAAAAAAAGTAAATTTCAAAGTTCGTCCTTTATGTATGTCTAATATATCAAAGTATGTCCTTTGTCTTTAATAACCTCAGAAAACATCCTTAATGTTTGAAAAACCAATCAAGTTATGTCCTTTACCCTAAACCTTGTTTGTTTTCCCAGTTAAGTCAAGTCACATGTGAAGCACATGAGGGTATATTGGTCATTCTACCTACCAATATATATATACACCCACACATACATACAGAACACACACTCATCTTTCTCTCTGCTCTCTCTCTCTCTCTCTCTACTACCACCACCACACCACCACCACCACCACAGCAAAATCCGGCGTCGCATTTTTCAAAATCCGGTAGTCTGTCAATAACCGCCTCCACTACACCTACTTCCACGAAGTTTGGGGCAAAACAGTAAATTGATCTACAAAGTCAGTTACAAAACACGCCTTTCGTCTAAGAACGAGGGTTTGGGGCAAACAATACAACCAAGAAATGAGGCAGCGGAGGGAAGGTTTCTGAAGGGTGGTCGCCGCCCTACGCCGCCGATGACTTTCGATTTGCCCCCAAATCGACAACCCTTTTCTCTGTGTGTGTGTATATATAAGAGGACGAGACAGGCTTTGTTTTAGCAAGCCGTTCAAAAAAAAAACAAAAAAACAGTTTTGGTTCCTGTGATTTGGCCAGAGTCTCGATTTCATCGTTTAAAGAAAGCTATAGAAACGAGCCTAATATGAGGCGGTGATGATGAATTTCTTGTTGTATGAGTAAATCAGCAAAGTTTGAGATGCTCCGTAACTTGGCGGGGCGATTCTCCGGCTGTTTTGTGGTAGAAATCTACCATTGATTCAGCCGAGAGAGTTGCAGCCATGGCGGATTTATCCTCTTTGTTCTGATTCTTTACAGATCTGAGCCTCTTTTATACTCTTTATTGTTGGGTTTTTGGTTCATGTGTGTAGTTGGGTTTTGTTGGAGTAAAGTTGTTTTGTATTTACAGAAATGGGGGAGATGGAGGTGGGTCTTGAATTTAATGGAGTGTATGAGAAAGACTTATCTTGATTTGGGTTTTTGATTTTGTGTGTGGTTTTGTTTAGATATGAATTGGCTGAGGAGTGTGCAGATGATGATGAAATAAAGGTCTGCGTTCAAAGAGAGAGAGATAGAGGAAGATCTGAATTTTTTATAATTTTTTTAGTATTTAGGGTAAAATGACCAATGTACCCTCATGTGCTTCTCACATGACCTAACTTAACTGGGAAAACAAACAAGGTTTAGGGTAAAGGACATAACTTGATTGGTTTTTCAAACATTAAGGATGTTTTCTGAGGTTATTAAAGACAAAGGACATACTTTGATATATTAGACATACATAAAGGACGAACTTTGAAATTTACTCTTTAAAAAAAAAGGAAAAAGTTGTGATTGGTTGAGATAGGAATGGACCCCACCCCACCACACACACCCTCTACTTCACCGCATCGGCATCACACCACCGATTTGGTAAACTTGGAAGCGGCATACTTTGTTGGTGGTGGTGTTTACCGAGTGGTAAACTAGTTTGCCACTCCTCCCCGCACCCCACTCCGGACACCCTAAGAGTATGGTAATGACCCAAACCATTATTTTCTTATTTTAAATTATTTTTGTGAAAAGGAAAAAAGAAAGTCGGCTCATGGTTGCCATGGTTTAATCCATAAGAACCATAGTGGATGAGGCAAAGGGATGGTGTGGCAATCCATTAATGGTCCTATATAATATTGATAACCCAACCCATGCCCGACCCTTTAGCCATAAAAAAGAGAGAATATTTCCTTTTTTTTTGTGATACAATAATGATATTAAAATTAAGGGGAGTTGGTGTACAAAATGTTGTATGTGAAGTGCACGAGACCAAAAATCCATCACATGTCTTATAATTGTCCATGTATGTAATCCATCCAGTAAGTCACTAACTACGTCTTACGTAAGGGGAGGATGAGTGGTCACTAGTGATACAATTCTATCACTACCAAGCACCAATCAACTCATCTCATGTCATCACCCAATATTCTATCACTAGTGATAGAAATGTAGTAGGGTGGTATCACTAGTGATGGAATTCTATCACTCCCAAATTTTTTTAATTTTCATTTTAAAATTAGAAATTTTTAATTTTATTTTAAAACACTAAATTATAAATTTCACTAATTTTTTTAATTTTTTATTTTAAATTAGAAATTAACAATAAAACACTAAAATTAAAAATTTCATTAAATTTAAAACATACTACATCAATTTAACATACTAGAAACATACAATTTAAAAAAAAAAAAAACCTACTCCTCGTCCGAATCATGAAACTCCAAACCTAGAGAACCTACTAGTTCGATTAAATGGTATCTCAACCGAAAGTGAGTTTCTTCATTACGCAATTCTAGATGGATATTTTGTGGAACTTGAACTTGTGTAGGAGGATCCGGCACCCAATCAGGGGATATTGCACGTCCGTCTTCTTTGATCAGCATATTGTGCAATATGATACATGCATACACTATGCTATGTATTGATTTCTTGCTCGTTGCACGAACCGGTCGGTGTAGTATACCCCATCTACCCTTTAAAACACCAAATGCCCTCTCAACATCTTTTCTTGACGATTCTTGCAATTTTTTGAACGCCTTTTCTTTAGCCTCGACAGGAAATGAGGGAGCTTTCACAAAATCAGACCAAGACGGGTAGATACCATCCACAAGAAAAAAGCATCGTCTGTAATGTCGACCGTTAACATAGAAAGGAGAGGAAGGTGCGGTACCATCCGTTACGCTTTGTAACAACGG
Source organism: Helianthus tuberosus (assembly GCA_030545235.1). Classification (NCBI taxonomy): domain Eukaryota; kingdom Viridiplantae; phylum Streptophyta; class Magnoliopsida; order Asterales; family Asteraceae; genus Helianthus; species Helianthus tuberosus. The sequence continues at coordinate 9,957 of JARYGA010050147.1, read as the reverse complement.
CGACGTGTGCAACACATTGATGTCGTTGTTTGAACCTGGAACACCGAAATACGAATGCCAAATCCATAAATCATTCGACGCCACCGCTTCTAGTATGATGGTTGGTCTTTTGATGTCTCCCCTAACATACGCCCCTCGCAACTCTCTTAGACAATTTTTCCACTCTATATGTGTACAATCGATGCTACCGAGCATCCCGGGAAAATGCCATCTAGCCTCGTGTGCGGCGTAAATACGTGAGATGTCGTGGCTCGTCGGTGTACGTAAAAACTCGTTAGCATACAACTTAATGACCGCGTTGCAAAAAAATTGCAAACATTCACGTGAAGTTCTTTCCGACATAGCTAGGTATTCATCATATTGATCGGGAGGGTTACCTGTCGCTAGTTGGCGAATGGCGGACGTGCATTTTTGTATCGGCGTGAAACTTGGTTTGCCCCTCGCATCGTAACCTTCTTGAAACAATTCCTCGCTTGCTTCGATGTCTCCAACAATCATTAAAAATAATTCTTTGGGTAAACGAAACCGATCTCTAAACGTTTCGGCATTGTAGAGCGGATTTTCCACAAAATAATCGTTCATCAAAACTTCGTTGGCACGTATACGATCACGGTCGACCATCTTCTTCTTTGGGCGGGACGACTCGGCATCAAGCTCGTTATACACCGACACAAAATATTTTAGCGTTTCGTTGTCGGAAGACGACTCAGTATCACTATCGCTAGATATCGGAAACGTCGAATCCGTAGGGAATTCCATTTGAGAAAGATATAAAAATTGTGTGAAATGGGTTTAAAAGATGTAGATTGGTGTGTGTAAAATTGTTTAAAATGGAGATATAAATAGATAAATCGTTTAAAGGTTTTTTTTTTTTTAATGAATATTACCGTTTTAAAACGGTCAAAAAATCAACAAACGGTCCAATTTTTCAAAAGTTCAACGCGTTATACATTCCACGCGTTACAAAAATAACGCGTTAAACTTGTACCGGCGGCGGTGTTCCGTTTTGCTTTCACGCGTGAGGGGGGTGATATAACGTACCACCCCGTGTGCCCTAAGAAAACTTAACCCAGTTAAGTTTTTTCAACCCAAAGTATAACTTCTACCTAACTTCTACCTTGGATTCCTCTATTATTAAAGAGATTCTGGCTTCTTCTGCACATCACATGCATAATTGAATGCTTTTTTTTTTTTTTTTTGTGATACAATAATGATATTAAAATTAAGGGGAGTTGGTGTACAAAATGTCGTATGTGAAGTGCACGAGACCAAAAATCCATCACATGTCTTATAATTGTCCATGTAAGTAATCCATCCAGTAAGTCAGTAACTACGTCTTACGTAATGGTACATCATCAATAGTGTTACGTAATGATATAGCAGTACATAATCACACAATATTATACTTGTTTGGGAGTAAAATGTATATTATGTGATTACATACTTTCGTAAGGTTATATAAAATTACGTACAGTGGCGAAGCTTCGCCCCCCCCCCCCCCCCATTTTTCGGAAACCGGGGGTGGAAACGTATATACCTAAAAAATTTCTATACGAAAGTACTATTCATAACACTACGCATCGAAAAGTTCGAGGGGTCGGACGCCCCCTCGGAGGACGTAGCCTAAGCTGCGCCCCTGATTACGTAAGCACGTAACATGTAAAATACTTTTTTAAATTGTTTTTATGGCGTTTTTTTTTAATATTAACATATGAAAAAATTATGGATGTTTAACAATCGTGAGAGAACTACGTTTAAAGGTTAATAGTGCCTTTTCCTATATTGTCTTTTCCCCACTTGTTTCTAAATGCGATTCAATTATTTAGTGATTAACCATTGAATTTTTAGATCAATGACATATTTTGTCTTCTACACTTCCTTCGGTTACAATACTTTGCACAAGATCCTCTCCCTTAAAAGAGTGAATTGCAATTTTTGTCCTTTATGTATATAGTTCACTTTAGAGGGTGTCCTTTATCTTTAAAATTAACGAGTTTTGTACTTATTGTTTCAAAATCTTGCACGGTATGTCCTTTGACCATAATACTTAATTTTTTCTGTTAAATTTGAACATGTGTAAGACACATGAGGGTATAATTATCTTTTTACCCTATTATTTAAAATATTATCTTAAAAGAAAATTTTGAACAGGTTTAATTGTTTTGGAACAATCAAGTAATAGCTTACTAGCACTCACCATTTTCGTTGTTCGAAGCTTTCTCCTTTGTTCGATTTATCACCGGTGTGTTACAGGAAGCTTTGGGGAATTAGGAAATGGGGAAGATGATGTTATGTTTGTTACAGGAAGGGTTGGGGAATTAGAAAATGGGGAAGATGATGTTATGTTATTTTTTTGGTTTTATTTATTTAGAAACTTTTTAAATTAAGGTGTAAAATAACCATAATACCCTTAAGTGAATAAACTTAACTGAAAATTTTAACTAGGTTAGAATTAAAGGACATAGACTGTAACGGGTTTTGCAAATAAAGGATTGTGACTATAATTATTGAAGTTAACAGCTATCCGTTCCAATTCGGTACAAACATAAAGAACATAAACTGTAATTTACCCATTATTTTATATCAAACATCACGAAAAATGCACCAAATCCTCACAAACTCACAACTCTCTTCTCTTCAACAACTTGCACAATATGCATTAAAACATGCAGTCATGTACCTTATGATCCGGTAGTTGGAGCTTGGGACACAAATATAATGGAGGAGTTATTGCAGTTGCGGAAAAAAAACATTTAGGGGTATCCTAAAATTTTTTTACTGTACATTTATAGAACGATTTTTTTACATACATTATGAGACAGGGCCGATTCTGAAAATTCAAGTGCCACTACAAGAAATTTGGGTGTTTAACCACACATGGTATGTGTAGGAAAAAACATATAATGTGTTGGTAGTTGCGTTTACCAACACATAAATTAAGTGTCATGATGTGTAGGCTCATGACTGTAGATATAGGTCATTACTCACACATAAGTTATGTGTAGGTATATAGCAAGCTATACCTACACATATATGTGTGGCTAAAACTAATTTATATGTGTGGTTAAAAGTATAACAATTTATTTAGATGGCAACTGACGTGGCGTCTGACGTGGCATAAATATATGTGTGGGTAAAAATAATATTATGTGTAGGTATTGATCTTAACATGTGAAGAAATAAAATATTGATGTGTTGGTAAAAGTATTTAATGTGTGGACAATAAACACGATATTTATAAATAATAATTTTTAAATATATACAAACAAATACAAAACAATTATAGAAACATTTAAGGCCAAATTAACATTCATAATCAGAACATCATCGTTCAAACAACCAAATAAAATACTTAAACAAACAAAACTGAAATTGTTCGTAAGTTACTAACATGTTACATAATTACTAAAACGACTGTACTCATCGATACGTTGATGTATCACCTTGAGATTTTCGAGATGGGCTTGAAGGAGACATGATACTAGTTTGAATCAGCGCTTGTTCCATTATTGCACATGAACTTGTCGGTGTTTGAAGTGCATCCACTAGCTCGTCGTAAGTAGGACACTTTGCTTATTTAGTAGTACTCATTTTGTTATCATCAATAGCTAATTGGATCAACCCCCACCCATGTAAGCAAATAGAGCTTCGTCCAACTCCATTCTCCATAATGGACTTGTCGCTCATTGATTCCATAGTATGCTAGTTTCTCGACTTCATCATATCTTCATTTTAAGGAAAAAAAGTATAAGACATACAACAAATTAATTATTTACCAAATAATGAATATTAAATGGTACAAATTAACATGTAAACTTACATATATTGTAGTCGCTTCTTTAGATATCCAATAAAGGACACAATAAAGGACACTTACTCTAAGCAAAAAGGATGCTTTATTCAAGTCCAGATCTTGACAACTTTTTTGATCATCTGGGTTCAAATTCGATGAACTACAAACTGAACCACTTACTGATATAACCGATATGTTAATAAGGAAGGCCACTGCAAGAGCTATGCCACTTTCTATCACATAGAATCTGCAAGCTTCCTATATATAAAGGTCTTCATTAATAATGGGTTGTTATACATGTTTAAAAGACTGAAGAATGCTTCTAAAAGATATGATAATTACTTTGATGCCACTAACTGATCGAGGTATTTACCAAACAATTTTGGTATATGGTTGATATGTTCCGCAAATATTTGCATGTTACCACAAAAATATGGCTAGTAATCTACAAATATTAACATCTTAAAACATTTGAACATACCGAAGATGTTTTGTTGTGCGCTAGTTGATTCTTGAAGGTTGGGTTGGATGGGTTGGAGGTGATATGGATCTATTATCATGCTTGATGCTGAGATCAAGAACGGACCCTAAACAACCGTTGTAGGTTTGGATTAACCGGCCCTTTGTTGAGTCCCATGTTTTAACGGTGTGATCCTGCCCGCCACTGACTAATTTACCGGAACTGTTCTCGAATACTATGGCTGCACAACCGCCGTCACGAACTGGGATCCTGTGTTTGCATGTCTTTGGTATGATTGGTTCTACATAATATTCTGCACCTTCTTCATTCTGATGGACCACGCCGTCAACTTGTTGCCTTGCGAGTTGCTCTAAACCGCTGGCTTTGAGCTTACCAAGCATGTCTTCGTATAACGCATTGGCCTGATAAATAAATAAAGCCCAGTTGAGTCTATGTATAAAGTTAGCATCTGAATATAATTAATATATATCAATTACAGAAAAAAAGTAAAAACTACCCAAAACAAAAACGAACCTTACGCTTTTTCCAGATTTGGCAACCTTTTTAAAACTAGGCATAAATAAAAACCAACTACCAGATTTGGCAACCTTTTTAAAACTAGGCATAAATAAAAACTGTACAGTGTACTTAATAGGCTTGTACATTGAGCTGATGAAGTTGTTAATTGAGTTCCTACATAGATTACTTGTACTTTTTTGCATAGACTACTTGTACACATAAAAGTTCAAGGCTTAATTTGGTTATATTAAACTTCTTTAATGGTACGAGCTATTTTTTGTATTTATTTACTTTAATCTCTAATTGTATAGTGTTTAAAGTTGACAAATCAAAATATTATCTATTAATAATTTTTTAAATACAAACGCATCGCATACGTGATGGTAAACCGGTACTAACCTCTTCAGCGTGAAGACCGAGATGTTCAGACCATAGAGAAAGCCAGGGATTATTAACAAACTTCCTGACACTCCAAGGTTCTCCATTCATTGTTGATTTAGTAAATTCTTTATCTAGTCATGTATAACAAATAATTAGTGAAGTTGCTCAAATAATGCATACTCAAAAAGACTATCTAGAAGAAAATACAAAAATATTGATATTACTATAGGTTTGTCTTTCTAACATTATTTCACTAACAAATATGCCTAAGTACATTTTGACCCGTTATCAACCGGCCATTTTTCCACCACAAACTTTGATTATTGAAGACTTTAACATATAAAATGACCAAAAATGACAATTCTAGTGAAAAATGAGATACAATGTTTTAGATGAGAACAAAAACCTTGAATGAGGTTAAAAATTGTATTTACAAATAATCAGAACAGAGGTTGCTTACCCAACCACTAAAGTACCTCTTTCATGCCCACCTTCCTTATGCCAAAGTTACTAATATATGTTCCATCCATGAAAATATAGATAATATTAGTAATCAATAAGTTGCTATATACAAGATATACATGTAATAGACATGCTAAGAAGCCAAAGTAAAGCTAGGGGTACCATTTTTTTATCAAGTCCCGAAACCCGACACGAATTGAAGTAGTCCGAACACAATAAGAGCAATCCCGGCAGTACCCAAACCCAACTAAAAACTACCTGTACCCGAAGTGTTATAAACGGTTTTTAGATGGAAACCACCAGCGACCTTTAGTAAACCCTATCGTCTTACAGTTCGTTACAACTTGTCTACAGAACCCATCCAACATTTGCAAATCTTCTACAATTCCTCCAGATCAGTTTGTTACAACAAAAAATTGGTTATACAACACGAGCATCTGGTACTTCATCACTTATAAAATATAAAAACTATCTGCTATCTCTAGCAATCATCAAACTAAAAAAATCGAATGTTTCATCAACTGAAATTATTCTCAGCAAAGAAACCGAATAGAACATATAAAAGGCAAAAACATATAGATAAGATTGATTAACCTCGGTGATATGCGCTAGATGAAACCTAAACCTGCATCGATGATGGTGGGTCGCCGGTGGTTGGAGTGGGGTCGGACGTCGCAGAGGTGGTTGGGAGGTGGGGTCAGACATCGATGATGGTTGGAGATGCGGAGGTGGCCGGAAGGTGGTGGGAGATACGGAGGTAGCCTGGAAGTGGTCGGAGATGCGGGCTTCGTATGGTTGCAGATGGGAGAGAAATTGGGGACAATGAAGGGTTTGTTTTGGGGGGAATGAATAATTGGGGACAATGAGGGAAATGAAATTGGGGATGAATAATGGTCAGCCCTTAGATTCATCAAGTCATCAACGGCCAAAATCAACTCAGGCAATGAGCACACGGATTATAAGATTGCTCCTCAAATTTTTTATTAATTTATTATATACACACACAATACAATTAAATTTATAGTTTATAATTTTATATAAATCACTCTATTGGGTTTTGCCCATTGTATACAATTATATTTATACTTACTATCTCAATCAACCTAATAAAAAATTTAACACTAAAGGTCTATTTGGTATGCGGTAATAGAATGGACTAGGAAATGGAATCGACGACATAATAAAATGTACAAGGCAATGGAATGGATCTTTATCATTTCATTTCTTGTTTGGTTACCATGTGGAATAGAATGAATTATTACCGTGTATTATTTGGTAGGCAATAAAAGACGAAGGATTAAAATTGGCGGTGAGTGTTGGTGGTGGGTGGCGGTCGATGGCGGTGATTGTGGGTGGTGATAGGTGGCAATGGTGGGTGGTGGCGGCTATAGGTGGTGGACAAGGGTGGGTGGCGGCTACAATGGTTAAATAAATCTATCGAACTATACTTAGATCTGTAATTTAAAAAATGGGAAATAAAATTTGTTAAATAAACGTGTATAAGAACCTATGCAAAATTATATATGAATAATTTACTAAAATTACATACATATGTAAGTATTTATACATATTACATATGTATATAATATTAATAAATTAAATGAATTGTGGGAGTCGGTTAGGGTTTTTACCCGAATACCCAACTACCTGATTTCAACAAGGACAGGAACCGAGTTTTAGAAGTGGGTTTTTGTTTCGGGTAGTGTATGTAGGTGAGGTCGGGTATCGGTTTGGGTCGGTTCTTGCTCGGGTCGGGTTTTGATTTTTGCTCACCCCTATAAGAAATAGATTGAAAGAAATTGGAAGTTTACCTGAGTCACAAGAAATTAGACCTTGGAAATTAAAATTGAACGTCGTGATTCCGGTGGAGTGGGCGGCGATGGTGGTGAACGGTGGTGGAGTAACCGGCTGCATATGAGAAAACCCTATTTTGGGGTTTAAGCTTTATTTACATCCAACTTTCTACAAATTTTGCTACCAAGTTTATTTAAATTTCAAACATTTCTTTTTGCTACCGATTTTGCTACGTTATTTTTTTATATTTATTTCCTTAGATTTGCTACGGATGTTGCTACAACTTTTTCTATGCTTGGTTTTAAATGTTTTTTTGAAAAATTTTGCTAGGCTTTTTATTTACTTATTTTTTAGATACTTATATTCTCAACTTTGCTACAGATTTTGCTACTGGTTTTATTTAACTGCTTTTTAGTTAATTTATATGTATGTATTTTCTTGGTTTTGCTACGGATTTGGCTACGCTATTTTTTCCTATATTTATTTCCTCAGTTTTGCTACGGATTTCATTTGCTACGGTTTTGCTACGGATTTTGCTACCGGTTTTGCTACATTATATATTTTATATTAATTTCGTCACTTTTGCTACGGATTTGCTACGAGTTTTGCTACGAAATTCATTTGCGACGAAAGTTCGTAGCTAACCGGTAGCTAATTCGTAGCAAAATGTGTTCGTAGCTAATCCGTAGCTAAGTCGTAGCAAAATCTGCCACCACTTTTTTCCGTAGCAAAATTTCGTAGCTGAAACCTGTTTGTGTAGTAGTGTATTATCTTAGTTTATCTACACCTTTTTAAAAAAAAAATTATGTGTTGGTAAACGTAATCATTTACCTACACATATATTAGTTTTTTACATATGTGTAGATAATTTACCTACACATGACGAAAATTTGCCACATGTGTAGGTAATTTAATATTTAATCGATTAGCAATTTTGGGGGGAAATTTTCCCACCAACACCAAGTGTGGCTAAAATCCATTACCAACACATATTAAGCGTTAATCATTATGAAAATATATTATCAACCATTACCCACACATATACAAACATGTGTAGGTAACTACCCACACATTTACATGTGTAGGTAAATTATGTGTGGGTAAACACCCTAATTTCTTGTAGTGTGCCCTGGGCGAGCCAAAAAAGACCCTTAGGCCGTAGCGAATTAAATTTTATAAACTAGTTTTTTTCATGTTATTAGTATTTAAGTTAACGAATCAATATTGAGCATTTCACATTTGGGCCAGACTTTATGATTTAATATTGACAATAAGTTTTTAGGTTTTAGATTGGGCTAGGTTTATTTTTTATTTTTAGATTGGACTTGCAACAATATTATCATAAAGTTGTGAAATGCTCAATATTGATTCGTTAACTTAAATACTAATAACATGAAAAAAACTAGTTTATAAAAAATATTATCATTATCAACATTCGAAGTTGTTTCATTCAAAAATTGAATCATCATCACCAAAATTTTGAATAACTTAACAAAATTCAAAATATTGAAGCAAAAACAAACCAAGAAATCAAACTATCAAAGCACAATAAGAAAAGAATACTCATAAATGATCTTTGAATTTTGATGAGTCGATGTTGGTTCGAATTTTGATAAGTTCTGGGACTGCACTTCTACTTTTGCTTGTTCGAAAATCAAAATTATGATCAGTTCTTCTTGTTCGATTTTTTTATCAGTCTCACACAGGTCACACTTTGTCGAATTTTGATCAGTTTATGCACTTTGTGCTGCTGATGTGTATGGAGTTTAGATGCTTGTGCCTTGTACGACGTTTAGTTTTTGTATTTCACTATTTGAGAAGAATTAAGAATATAACCTTAAGCTTTATGAGTCTATTACAGGTAGTTGCTTCACATTTTCTCAAAACCAGCTAGCAACAAGTTGGATGATTAGAGCGTCAACGAAGACTTTGAAAAGTCGCTTCCACGCTAGATCATAATAAATATCCACACCTAAGAAGATTGAATTAAGATTCGATAGTTGGAGCTTGGGACACAAAAATAATGGAGTTATTGCAGTGGCGGAAAAGAAATATATAGGGGCATCCCAATTTTTTTTACTGTACATTTATAGAACGATTTTTTTTACCTACATTATGAGACAGGGCCGATCATGAAAATTCAAGTGCCCTGGGCGAGCCAAACAAGACCCTTAGGCCTTACCGAATTAAATTTTAGTAACTAGTTTTTTTCATGTTATTAGTATTTAGGTTAACGAATCAATATTGAGCATTTCACATTTGGGCTAGGCTTTATGATTTAATATTGACAATAAGTTTTTAGGTTTTAGATTGGGCTATGTTTATTTTTAATTTTTGGATCGAACTTGCATCAGTATTAACATCATTAACATTCGGAGTTGTTTCATTCGGAATTGTATCATCATCACCAAAATTTTGAATAACCTAACAAAATTCAAAATATCGAAGCACAAACTAACCAAGAAATCAAACTATCAAAGCACAATAAGAAAAGAATACTCATAAACAATTTGTGAATTTTGATCAGTCGATGTTGGTTCGAATTTTG